>NW_006499912.1:5167108-5182398 GCF_000471905.2 Amborella trichopoda | reverse complement strand
ATATATATATGAAAGATGCTAGGGTGAGCCTACTAACTCACAGGAAAAAGTGAGCCCAATGGTTCAGATTAAATCTGGGCCGATCAGACGATCATAGATGTTCAGTAGTGTTTGAGTTTTAAATTTTTTTTTATGAATCGAAATTACTTGAAATTTGGAGCGTGTGTACATAAAAAATAGGTGAATCCTCAAAAAATATCAAAAAAATATTTTACATGAAATAAATTTCGGAGGTATTTTGGTCAATTTATTTTTTACGAATATTTTTTTATATTTTTATAAAGTGCGGCTTGATGGGAAAAATACACACCTAAAATTTCAAGTGATTTAGATTTGTAGAAAAAACATTAAAATTCAAGCACTATCAGACATCCGTGATCGTTAGATCGGCCCATATTCAATCTGGGCCGTTGGGCTCAATTTTTTCTGTGAGCTAGTGTACTCAGCCAATTACGAAATACAATTTTGATCATTGGATCGGTCCAGATTCAATCTGGACAGTTGGGCTTACACTGTTTCATGAGCCCATGGGCTGATATGAGCTTTTTCCTATATATATATACACCCGCATACTACCCTACTCCCAATGGGACTCCAAACCAAACCATATGGTATCCTTATAATAACAAAAGTCTAACTAGATAACCCAATTTAATTCTAAGTCCTAATCCCATGCTAATTAGGACTCCTTACATAGCAATGCATATTTGTACACTTCTTTTCCTCCATTGCTAAGTTATTCCAACATATTTTATGCCCAAGCCTCGCTTGAATTTTATTCTCTACTTTTCATTCAATGTTTTGGTGAGGATATCAGATACTTGTTCATTGGTTGTGATATATATCAGGTCAACCTCCTTGTACAATACCTTCTCATGAACAAAGTGATAGAGTAGCTCAATGTGCTTCGTGTGTGCATGGAAGCTTGGATTTGATGCTAGCATGATCGAACTGGTATTGTCACAATGATTTAGAACACTCTAATCCATATCTTCTCCAAACTCATTGAGTAATTGTGTCAACCACACCCTTTTGCATGTGACCATCATGGGTTCTCTATATTCTACTTCTGTGGACGACAATTCTATTATAAGTTGCTTGCCCACAATATGCTTCCAGAGCCCAAATTGAAATTGTATCAAGATACTGAGGGCGAGTGGTTGGGCATATTGCCTAATTTGCCTCCCAGTGCCCTGGTAGCTTGATAGTAATTTTGCCTTCATAGAACACGTTGTCATTGATGATTAATTTAACATACTTAAATATTCACTTCAATATATCTATGTGTGGTTTCCTTGGCTCTTTCATAAATTGACTCACAATCCCAATGGGATATCCTAAGTTTGGTCGTTTTATGGACAGGGATCCCCTTCATTATTTGAAGGCTTGTGGTTCATATAAAGTAGTGTTATCGGCTTTGAATCCACCATCCCGAATTTGCAAATAGATCTAATGCAAACCTCTATTGCATGACCAGTATGCCTCTTTAATCTCTTATAACTTCAACTCTTAGAAAATATTAAAGTTCTCTCAAACCTTTCATTTTGAATCTTTGAAAGGGTGAATCCTTGATTCTTTCCATTTCCATTGGGTTGTTGGCTGTAATGATTAGCATGCCGCCAGCGTTCATCCTGAGCCAGGATCTAACTCTCCATGAGATTCATAGTTGCATTACTTAGATCATCGAGATACACAACACAAATAAGTATTCCTCTTGAACAATGATTGATGAAGATACTGGAATCCTCTATAGAGAGACCAAATCTTTGTGAGCAAAAGACATCTCTTACTTTGTCAACCCATGATCTAACTGCTTGTTTCAAGCCATGTAAAGCCTTCTTTAACTTGTATGCATATTGAGGTGTTTATACGTGAAAATTTCGGTAGATGAAATCTATCCTCCTCCTCATTTTCATGTGCTAATTTGTCAATAAAAATAGTAGAGGATAAAGGTACCATCGAATTGTAACCTAGGCGAGGATTCGGTCGTTGGACTGCTCTCGTACAGAGTACTGGTAATACCGGCTTGAGGGGCGAAGAAATTAAGAATCCGCTAGGATACTTGAAAAGAGTTTTCTGATAAGAGAAGGGAGAGATTTGGGAAAAGGGATTCAAAATTGACTGAAAAATAAATGAGAAAATGAACAAAAGCTAATCTTAAGCCAAGCCCCCATGCCCGGCACCTGGAGTCAGTGGCCGATTCAAAATTGTGCCTAGTGCGCCAATTTTTTCCAGTCTTTTAGAGTCCGTTGGGTATAAGATATTGGTATCAGATAGATTGGTGTGTGGTAGTCCTAAAATTTGGGTTTTAGGATGCTGGGATTAAGGCTTGGGCTTAGGTCTCAGGGTCCGGAGATTGGAGTCTTGAGTGCGGCAGAGTTTTGGCTAAGGTTCGAAGTCTCAAAAGTCATTTCAATTTGGAGCCCATGCCCCTATTTATAGAAAAATAGTCCTTAAATAGTGTCACAAAGTATTGAGTGAATCTAAGCCGTCGATTCTCAGCACCACTGATGGCAACTCTAGCGTTGGTGCCAGGAACTCTGCCACTATTGTACCATTAATCACTTCAAAGTCACGTCTACAATATGACCACTGTTGATAAGTCACTTGGGAGTGTCCAAAACGTCTTCTTTCATTAATGAAAACACTGTTCCAGTGGTCATTAGTCAGTTGGCTTCACTGATTGACAGCGTCACTGCCACCAACGCTGGCACTGCCACTGGCAACGCCACGCTTTCTCGTAACTGCTGTCACCAGCATGGGTGTTGGCATTGGTAGATCTGTCTTCATTTCCTGCCTGCAGTGTTGCCAGCTCTAACTCTGATGTTAGCACTGCCAAAGGTCACCATAATGATTTTATTTTCAATAATTGTCCTTCTCATTTAATGAAAATATTGTTTCTAAGGTGTATTATTTGTCATTTTCATTTAATGAAAATACTATTCCACTGGTGTTTGAAGATGATTTCATGCAGCGTTGCCACCAGCAGTGCTGATGTTGACACCGCTAACTTTGTGTTGTAATCATTCAATATCAATTATTGGTCCTTTTCATTTAATGAAAATATTGTTTTGAGGTGTATGGAGGAGATTTTCTTCAGCGTGGCTATCTGCAATGTTGGTGTTGGCACCACTAGATCTGGGTTGTAATCATTCCAGCTCAATTATTTGGGTTGCAGAGTCACTGTTCATGATGTTTGAGTTTGACTGGGGTGGAGTTGATACCCCCAACACTAGATTTGGCGCCACCGACGCTGCACTCCTGTGACTTCTCGGGCCTTGTTTTTGGACAAGTCTTCAAGCCAGTGGCTGAGATAATCATTTCAGACACTATTCGCTTCCAGCGTTGCCACCTCCTTCTTGGGCATTATGGGTCCCAACGTTGTAGTCTTCGGCGTTGCTGGTGATCACTCTGGCGTTGGGAACTTCATATTTGTGGCATTGGTGGTCCCCTCTTCAGCGTTGGTAGTGGCCTCTCTGGGTACCAAATGGTCATTTTCAAACAAATTCTCGAGGGCTGTAACTCTCAAACTGTATATTGTATCAGAGCGATTCTTGAGCGGTTGGGAAACTTGTTGCATGTACTTTTATTTGGAACCAAATTTAGGCCCAAAAGACTGTTTTATGAAAGATCAATAAAGGTCGAGCTTTAAGGTGTTAATTTCCATTGTTATGGGTGTCGAGATTGTGTACAAGTTGATTTCTGAGGTATCTAATGATCTTAAGATTTATAGTATTGGGATCGTTTCAGGTTATTATGATTCCAAGGTCTCCAGCTTCTTGGGACTCCCTTAACCGAGGATGGGGTGTCTACATGAGGGTTCATAAAATCTTCATATCCTTCGAGCTAATGCATATATACCTCTTTGTCAATTTCTCCATTTAAAAAAGCATTTTCCACATCATGTAATGAAGCTTCCAACCTTTTACTGCTGCCATAGCAATGATCACATGATACTTGTAATCTTTGCAATTTGGCTAAATTTCTTTTCGTAATCTTCCCATAAGATTAAGAAAATTGTTTAGCCACCAAGCACACCTTATAACACTCAATTTTAACATTAGATTTAAATTTTATTTTACAAACCATTTGCAACTGATTGCTTTCTTTATATTTGAAAGAGGAACCAAATCCCATAAAGTTAACACATCTCTTTTTCCATAGCATGTTGCTATTTTGGGTTGCCTATTGCTTCCTCAAAACTTTTCAACTTATGCTCATCTATGACCTGCATCATAAACAATAATGGTTATTCAACATTTTCACTAGAGGCCAGTACCTTTCTGGACGTCACTTGATTTGTTCTTGAGTCAGGGAGATTGATGGAGTAATTTCCTTCTCTTTTGATGGTGTCGGAGTAGTCAGCTCTTAGGGGCACTTTGGATCTTTATTACGCAATGCTGATTCTCTTCTTCTTCTTCAATTTCTTGTACATCTTGATGCCATTGTGCCTTCTCATCAAACTTCATGTCTTTGCTTTCATAGATGCAGCGGTTTACTGGATTTATGTATTGTTAAGTTTATCTTTTTGATGAATCTTCAAGAAATATACTCTTTATGGCTTTATCATCAAGTTTATCATGATCCTCCTCACTGCGCTTCACATAAGCTATACATCCGAAAATACGTAGATGTATGATATCTGATTTTTTTTCTTGTAGAATAGCTAATATGGCACCTTCATTCCATCTCTAAGCAGCATGCGATTGATCAAGTACATTGCAATGTGCCTTGCTTCAACACAATATACTTTAGGCATATTCTTTCCATTCATCATTACATGAGCTTCTACGATGTGGTGATTCTTCGTTTCAGCGATCACATTTTGTTGAGTTGTCCCAACACATGTCAGCTGCCTCCTAATCACATTCTTTTTGAAGAAATCATTAAATTCTTCTGATATGAAGTCTCCACCATTTTCTATCCTGAATTTCTTGATTCTTGTATTTAATTCATTCTTAACAAGCGCTTTAGATCGTTTGAAATTCTCAAATACTTCAGATTTATTTTGCAAAGAATAAATTCATGTATACTTAGAATATCATCAATGAAAGTGACATAGTACCTCATACGACTGTGAAATTCAACTGGACTTAAACCCACACATCATTATAGATAATCTCTAGTGGGTATCTTGTTGTGGTGGATAATTGGATGAATGGATGCTTTGTAGCCTTTGTGAATGTACATGGTTCATAAATATAACTCCCCGCAAGTTAAATCATAGGCATCCCAGTGACTGGCTTCTTCCCTGCCATATCTTTTAGCCTTGGGAGATCGCAATGCCCCATTCTCCTGGGTCATAAGTTGACAATATCAATAGAGGAACTCTTCAAAGTATGCTCATAGCAAATAAATAACCAACTTTCTTTCCACAGATGGCAATCCTTCCATCTCCTTTTACAAAAAATTACATGAAAACTTTGAACGGCTAGTTATTCCACAAACATGAGATATCTCATAAGTTTTGGAACATGTAGAACATTGAAAAGGTGCTTGTTGTTTTCATGGAGCACTTATAGTGTAATATTTAATATTTCCTTTGCCTTCAACTTCTACAGTGGTGGTATGCCTTGTCAAGGCTCCTAGCATGTCAGACAAAGGTTCTTTGGTGGTGAAAGGATCACGTCTTTGGGTCATATGTTTTGAAGAAAGTGTTTCTTCAAATTTATCCTTATAAGATTTTTTTTAACCCATTCTTTTTTTCGTCGGAAACATAATTTCCTTGGTTATATCAACAATCTTCCGCATACTATCCAACTTTCCTACAAGTGTAGCATGAATCTTTATTTGATCTTCGTGAGTCTTTATTATTTCGGGGCCTTCCTAAACAATGATATCTTCCTCTACCATGAGAAGTCCCACAAGAATTAGTAAACAAGACCTTCTTCCGATCTTCCACTTTCTTGGAATAACTGTTTGACTTCAATTTTCTCTTTTCAAGGAATGCTTCTTCTTAAAGGAATACACTTATAGCTTTTTTTTATAGTTGGCTTGGATTTTTGAATCATCACCCTCATTATATCAAACTCGGTCCTAAGATTTTTAAAGATGATAGCAATTTGGGTGTTATTCTAGTTCCTTCCAATTGATTACAAATATAATTTACTTTATGAGAAAATTATACACTGAAGCCATTACCTTGCTTATAAGATTGTAATTTTGGGTTTAAGAATGCCTTCCTAGCACTGCTCACCTGCTTGTGCATGATAGCCAACTGATCACAAGCTTCTTTTGTTGTTTCTAAATTCCTCACATGAGATAATATATTTGGCCCACATGAAATTTGAATTGTGTACATAGCATTGTCATTCGGTTTCTTCCATGAATCAAGTCTATCATCAACAATTAGCCTTGGTTCAGTCCCATCGACTACATCCCATAGACCTTGCCCTATCAAGTTGTTTCTCCATCACACTTTCCAATCTTCATAATTCTTTGCGGTCAATTCGAGAACAATGGTATATAATGTTTTATGAAAATATTTCTTCTCTCCTATTTTTTCTTTTATTTTTTTTCTTCTTTTTTTAGGTAATAAAATATTAACTACAAAATATAATTAAAGATCCAAGGGAAGAATTGATCTCTAAACGTTTAGTCCCCAATCTTAAGAAGGTAGCTCTGATACCATGTTGAAAGTATGCATGATAGCTTTGGATGTTGATATGCATGATGTAATGTACACACACAAAAGAAAAAATAAGGTGAAAAAGAACTTTTATTTCAATAATTTTTTGGCCTTAATGGGCTGGTTACACACTCTTTCTCTCTCTCTCTCTCCAACTTTGACTTTCTACAATTTTATCTCTCTAGGCCAGATCACCTCTCTCTAATTTTCTCTCTCTAAGTTTTATCTGCACAATCCTTTCTGCCTCTTTTTCTACCATAAACTCACTCACTCACTCTCTCTCTCTCATGCCGGAGGACGTGACGTCTCACCATGTACTAATGCATTTCAACCTCTCATCGCTCCTTCATATATATATATATATATATATATATATATATATCTTTTATTTATTTTATTCCTAATAGGACTCTAGCTAGAGCCTCATAGACTTCACTACTCCCAATGGGATCCAAGACATCATCTGAATCTTTTTCCAACTAATTGGGGTTGACTACATTAATCCAGGTCCGCCATTCTACTCTATTAAAGACCATACCCTCAAGGAGGCCAAAGTCCCCATATCTTTTCTCATTACAATGGGATCCAAGCCATATGGTATACTAATACTGAGAGAACTCTAACTAGATAAGCAAACTTAATTCTAAATCGTAATCCTATGCTATTTAGGACTTCTAAATTAGCAACACACATTTTTAACACATTTGTGGGGTTCTCCTTCTTAAATGGACTAGTGAATCTAAAATACCTTTGTTCCTAAAATATGGGTTAAGGATTTTAGTTAATCCAAATAATAATTAGTGTGTTTGTAGTTGATTTATTAAATTAGCTCTATAGATGTTCATGATTTCTAGGGTTTGTTGAATTTTATTATTGCATGTGCATGTGAAGTAGGAAGAACATGATAATGTTATTTGTGCCTTAAAAATCCGAATGCAGAAACAACTTTAATATTGATAGATAATTCAATTATATACTTAACCATGAGATTTTGGTCTGTCAGCTGATGCATCTATTCAAATGCGGTCATTTCTAGAGATTTTTCTTAATATTAACTTGGAACTTGGGACCTGTGTAGGCAGGGTCCTAGGAGGGGTAGAGCTGGAAATACTCCTAACCTTTGGCTTTTTTATGTACAAAGTGGCCGTGCTCAGGACTCGAACCCGCTTTCTTGCGCTGGCTACCCAAGCCTTTTACCGTCACACCTGATGGCTCCTTCTTTTCTTTCCTTCAAAGATGTATATTAAATATAGATTTTTGACCGGTCTCGTTCATCACGATCATGAATCTTAAAAAAATATCAAAGATAGACTATTTCAAACTTTTCCTTATACAGTTCATTATCATTCATTTTAATTCTTCGGTGAATCATTTGATCTGTAGTATTTTTTGACCTGCAAAATCATCGATCTAAATGTGAAATATGTCTAGAATGACTTAAAATATATTTCATATCCTTAATCTATCTCCAGTATAGATTTTTGGAAAGAGCCTGCATGTGAACAAGACCTCATTTAAGCCTTTCCTAGAACTAAAACAAGACAAGATAGGATCAAATTTCGATATCTTTGTCAATGTTGAGGATATTTTTTGAACTTCTCACAAATTGGTTGAAAAAAAAGAGAAGAAAACAACCTAGAAGACTTCTACAACCTGAAAACTTCTTAAATGGAAAACTTCTACATAGCAACAACGGTCCTGCGGTTGGCACTTTAGGAAGTGAAAATAAATTGGAGACGTCCCTCATGAGTTAACAGGTGCAAGAGCTCGCTGACCCACTGACATCCATCTTTAAGATGGACGTATAAGAAACTCACAAAGTTTATACGGTGTAGAAATGTATTTTTTAAATTATATTTTAAAAATAACAATTTTTATTTTTATTTTTATGCTCATAATCATCTTAACCTAAACCATGAATCCCTAAAATTTTAGATTAAAATCTATTTCGAAGATAGTTTAAGAGGGGCCTGCATATGTATAGTATGAGTCGGCTGACTCATAGAAACCCCATCCAAAAAAATTGAGCGGCGTAGTTTGCTCTCATAGGAGTGTACTATATAGACTGCTTAGTTTGCTCTCATAGGAGTGTACTATATAGACTTACTTTCTTGAGTCAAGAGTTATTCAGCAGTATTTACTCCATATTAAAATTTGGAATCAACTTTTGGAACACTAGACGAGTACTCAATTGAAAGGAAAACAAAACAAAAATAAAAATAAATAAATAAATAAAGTTTGGATTTGAATTCCTAAACACTTAGATCTGACCATAAAACAAAAAAAAAAGTTGAATAATCTCCATTCAAATTTAAGACCATATATTGTGTATAAATCATTTTCTTTTAATAATCCCAGTCTTGATTTAAGTCATTAAGAGGGACAGAGAAAGAGAGCAACAAAGCCATTTGTGTCCTGAACCAAATCCGTTATGATGGAGGAGAGGTCAATGAAAATAAGTCACCAAATCAGTTATGATGGAGGAGAGGTCAATGAAAATAAGTCAACTTTGATGTGAGAGAGAACCAAACCCTAAGTCTGAACCGAGTCAGCTTTGACATGAAAGAGAGTCTCCAACCAAACTGCGTCAGTTACTCGGTCTGATGTGAGACAGTAAGAAAGCAACCGAGTCAGCTTTGACATGAAAGAGAGTCCCTAACCAAACTGCATCAATTACTCGGTCTGATGTGAGACAGTAAGAAAGCAACAAAAACTTTTGCTTAGTGTGGGCATTCTTTGACGTATGAGAGAGAGAGAGAGAGCTTTAAGGAGATATAGAGAGAGGGGAAGGAGAGAGAGGAAGGGGGTGACGGTTTGAGAGAGAGAGATCCCTGACCCTTGTTCGAGCCAGCCGAAATTGACGGGGCCAAAATAAATTAAGAAAGAATAGAATAAAAAACCAAAAAACAATGGCCTGTTTGGGCAAAATCGAGCTGGCATTAGCCCTAATTCAGCCCTCTAGCCACATTTTGCAGCTTAAGCCCGGCTTTTTTAAGGTCAAGCCACTTGGTCTATTGTCAGTCCTAGAGATGAGAGTTTTGAGGAGATATAGAGAGAATGAAAGGAGAGAGAGGGAGGAAGGGGTTTGATTACCTATTCGAAATTCTCTATATCTTTTCAAGTTTGAAGCATTTTGTGAGTAATTTAAGGAGTAAAATTTCTCCTTTTTTTTGTTTTGTTTTGTTAGAGTCAATGGGAAGGGCCCTTACCATAGTAGAAAATCATGTAGCGTTGCAAATCCTCAACTGCTAATCAATTAAGCCCGAACTCTTTTTCCTAAAATTTGTCGTTTTGGAGAAGGTGAAAGAGGTTTTCTACGATTGTGATTAAGTCAGCCGTGAGATATATTTTAAGACATGTTGAGGGAGCAAAATTCAATGGCTTGCTGTCCACGGCAGGTTTAACTCTAAAATAAAGAGAAAAGTGCCCCTTGACTTTAATAATTATTTGACAAATAACATCAACAAACGTCACGCATGATTTCTATCACTCCGGCAAAAAGGGCTCATATATTGTTTGCCTAGAGACCCAACCCTCTTTCAATCAGCTACCAATCAAATTTTATGTTGTAAATGAAAAGTCAAGAAAGGAAAAATATACAAAGAGATCGTTTATTTTTAGTACGAGTTCACAATCATTTTTATTCGTCAAATTTCAAATTGGGTGATTGTAAGAGTGTCATTAACTAGAATTAAAGTTCAGAAAAAAAAAAAAAAAAAAAAATATCGCAGATCTTGAAAACCCCAAATCATGCAATTTGACATCCAATAGCAAAGAGTAATTATGACCTCTTTACAATAATAATAAATGGCCTTATAATATACAATCCAAAAAAAATAGCCCAAATGATAAAGCCAAATGATTTCATGCACCCGAGGGAGCATACTGTATATTTAATGCCTCAGGCAAAACGCAATCTAAGAGTACTTTTAGTACCCAAAATTATGGGGATGTATCCTTGTCAATCCCTACACTATACTTAACAAATTTTTTTTTTTTCAAATTTCATCTTCTATGGGCTTTCCTCAAAATTAAAAAGAAACCTTCTCTTTTAGGGGGAGATTTAAGTGTTAGGAAACTCAAAATTCAATTTTTTTTCTTTTTAATAAAATCAGTTGGTAATTTTTAGGTGGTTCCCATAATTGTAAATAAAAATAAAAATAAAAATCAAAAGTTAGCCTTCTGCCCAAGGGATTCTAACTGACGGAGTAAGTGCACAATATGCCCCATGGGAGCATAGCATATGCACTCATAAATAAATTAGAAGACAATGGGCTGGATTATCAGGCAATATTCATTACTATTTTTTTCAAATTGTTATATTTTTTATTTTTTATTGGTTGATTCACTCGGCTAGATCGCTGGTCCACGGATACAAACCAATTTTTCAAATGGGCAATCTGAGTTACTTATCTGTTTTTTAAAACCTTCAAAACAAATTGAGAAATATCTCTCTCTTTTTTCTTTTTTGTTAATACATATTGAGTCAAAATTAAAGGTAGGGACGTGTGCCGTTAACTACACTAAGATATGAAAATGGAGACTATAGGTTAAAGTACAAAGACCCTACAAAGTAGGAGTTTAGAGTAGCGTATTTTCTGTTCCAATTCAACTTTTATCTCCTATAGTTTCTCTTTATACCTAGGGGCATGTTTGATTGGACTTAATATTATGAATTTTTAGGATATTGAGCAAAATCCAAAAAAGTTATAGTCATGTATATAAGGATGTATTTGGCAGTCCAAAATCATATCCCTTAAAATCCTAAAAAAAGCACAAAATCAAGATACATAAGGATGTATTTGGCAGTCCAAAATCATAACCCTTAAAATCCTGAAAAAAGCACAAAAATCAAGATAAAAAAAATTCAAGTAAGACTTGGAACTTTGGTGTTGACATAAAACTATATCTTCTGGGGGCATATTTTCTTCATCATCTAACCTTACATGGTCGTTCTCTCTAGGGCTGTAAAAGGGTTGGGTTCAGTCTAGATCGATATCATAAGCATAATACATTTAAAGTTGAGAGAAATAAATGAAAGATAGAGAATATGTTTGAGAGAGACAAGTTTTTATTAAGAGAGAATAGATAAATGGTGATAAATATAAGATAGAAAATATGGATAAAATTTAAAAAATAATAATAATTAGAAGTGGAAAAGTGAAACTAATAAGGATTCATGTCAAAATTATAAAGATTATCGTCTAGTTTAATATATAAAAGATAATACTATAATGTAAAAATTATATATGTCTATGTTAGATAGTAATTTTTTTTGGGTGAATCAATGGGGATGATGGCCCCTATCCTATGTTAGATAATATATAACAATACAAAATCTATGTCGTGCTATAACATTATCATTATGCTATGTAATTATAATATGTATCCTAGTGAGACTGGTTGGACCTAGATCCTAACTTGACCCTAACTCATATCGAGTTGGCAAGTTTGGGCCTGTACCCGACCAGTCGTGTTAAAAAATGGGAATATTTAGGTGTGGCACCAATGTACGATATGATGAGAGAGAGAGTGGACTTAAAAGGGTTGGCCATATGTAGTGCAGACCCAATACAACACTTGTTAAAATGTGTGCATTAATTCAAGCGGAAGGTTAAAAAAAGGCAAAAGGTAGGTCCAAAAGGACAAGGTTGAAAATAGTAAAAAAATATATAAGGACTTATGGCTTCATTGAGGATATGACCCTTAATAGAACAAAATCACAAACTAAAATTTATGTAGCCGACCCCAATTGATTAAAGAAAGGCTTTGATGACCCAACTAGTCGGGTCAAAAAATAGAACCTAGATCTGGATCAGGGTCGGTCCATAGACTGACCTAACCCAATTGCCACATCTCTCTCTCATTCATTAACTCAATTGAGACCCTCCTTTTGCAATATTGTCAAAAAGAAAAAATGAAGATCGGAAATTTTACGTGGTTCCGTATTGGGCCTACATCCACGAAGAGCTTCTACGTTATTTCTTGTCATGCCTTTTCCAAGTACAATCATACATATATATAGAACAACTCAATCATGCTATAATGAGAAGGCAAAGAAAGAGCAAACTGTGGAGAACAAGAAGGAAAGTAACATGGACAACATGGAAAAGCCCAAGCGAGCCCAACCACTTTCCATATCTTTCAACATTCCATATCTTTCAACACTCCCACTCAAGTTGGAGCGTATAGATTAATAAATCCCAACTTGAACAATATTTCTTGAAATTTATCACGCCCAATAGCCTTGGTAAATATATTCGCCAATTGGTCTTTACTCTAAATATATGGAGTTGCAATTACTTTGGATTGAACTTTTTCTCGTACAAAATGATAGTCGACTTCGATATGCTTAGTTCTTTCGTGAAAGACCGGATTTGATATTTATGGGAGAGGAACATTGAAGACCAAGATCTTGAATAAATGACTTGATCCATACATTCTCACATGTCGTGTATGCCATTGCACGATATTCTGCTTCAACACTTGAACGAGCTACAACTGATTGTTTTTTGCTTTTCCATGTTATGAGGTTACCACCTACGAAGGTGCAATACCCAGTGGTAGATCTTCTATCAGTTTGGCTACCTGCCCAATCGCCATCACAAAAACCAGTAGCTTGAGTATGACCATTTCTTCTATACCAAATGCCTTTTCTAGGTGATGCTTTAAGGTACCTTAAAATCCTTTCTACAGCATCCATGTGAGAAGTTATGGGAGCTTGCATAAATTGGCTTACTAGACTGACAACAAATGTGGTATCAGGCCTGGTTATTGTGAGATAAATCAATTTACCGACAATTTGTTGACACCTGCCAATATCTTGTAAAGGATCACCATTTTTTCATTAAGTTTGAAATTTATATCAACATGAGTTTCTATTGGTTTAGCTCTTAGTTTGCCGGTTTCTCTTAATAAATCAAGAGTATATTTCCTCTGTGAAACAAATAATCATTTTCGAGAGTGAGCGATTTCTATTCCTAGGAAATATTTCATTATTCCTAGGTTTTAAATGTCAAAGACTTGGTGGAAGTGACTTTTGAGTTTTGATATCCCCTGTAAATCATCTCCAGTGAGGACAATATCATCAACGTAGACTAAAACAATCGCCATTCCTGAAGGCCACTTTTTTATTAACATTGAGGAATCAACAGAACTTCTTTGAAATCTTTTGTTCAAAAGGGTAGTCCTAAGCTTAGCATACAAAGCCCTAGGTGATTGTTTTAGATCTTAGATAACTTTTTTTAGTTGGCACATCAAATATTTTCTTCCTTCACGGGGATGACCTTGAGGAATATTCATATATACTTCCTTCTTAAGATTTCCCTAGAGAAAGGTATTTTTAACATCTAGTTGAAACAGAGGCTAATTTTTTTTATTAGCAAGAGAAAGTAACATTCTGACTGAATTCATTTTAGCAACTGAAGCGTTTCTTTGTAGTCTACCCCATATGTTTGAGTAAATCCTTTAGCAACAAGTCTGTCCTTATACCTTTCTATAGATCCATTACTCTTGAATTTGGTTTTATAAATCCATCTACAGTCAACAATATTCTTTCCTTTAGGTAACTTGACAAAATCCTAAGTGCTATTTTTGTCATGTGCCTGAAGTTCTACATCCATTGCCTTTTTTCCAAATAGTTTAGGTAAGATCTTCTTCAAAGTTATAGGTTTATAAGTAGAAGAAATTGAACTTAGGAAAGATGCATAAGACCTAGAAATATTTTCATAATCAACATAGCTCTGGATAGGATAAGTAGTAGCATGAAATGTGAGGTAGTCGCGAAACTTACTTGGAGGATGACTAATATGTTCAGAGCGCCTAATAGAGGGAGATGGAGCCACGGCCACAGGGAGATCAGACGCTTCTTGCTCAACAACATCACATTCAAGTTCTTGCTCACCAACAGGTTGCTCATCAATAGCAACTTCAGGAGTCTCTTGAACATCCTCAATTTAAGAGGTTTTAATTTGAAAAATATTGTCGTCACTTATATTAGGAAGACCATCCCAAGTTTTATTATACTCCTTCTGAATTTTATTTTTACCATCACAACTTGAAAATTGTTTAGAGAAGTAGGGTTCATCCTCTTGAAATTTGGCATCATGAGAAATATATATAATTTTGTATCCTCTTTTGTTTGAAGAGTACCCAATGAAAAGACATTCGACAGCCCTTGTACTTAATTTGTCATTGTTTTGAATATGAACATAACAGGAATAACCGAACACTCTTAAATGGTTCAAAGAGATTTTTCCTTTCAGCAATATTTCCATTGGTGATTTATGCTTAAGGAGTTTACTGGGCAGCCTATTTATCAAATAGCACGGAGTTATAATAGCTTCACACCAATACTATTTGGGAATATTTGTTTGGAACATAATAGATCTAGTAACTTCCAAAAGATAACAAATTTCCTTTCAACAATAGCATTTTGCTGAGGTGTTCCAACACATGAAGTTTGTGTTTGATTCCATTATCCTTAAGATATTCATCAAAGGGTTTGTTTACATATTAGTTTTATTATCTGATTGCAAGGTTTGAATTATTCCATTATATTGAGTAGAAACCATTTTGTGAAAACTTTTGAAAGTAGGGAAAACTTGATCATTTGATTGCAATAGATAAGTACAAGCCGCTCTAGAAAAATCATCAATGAATG
>NW_006499912.1:5110286-5158536 GCF_000471905.2 Amborella trichopoda | reverse complement strand
TTTCTTTAATTATTTTTATTTCCGTTCCTTTTGACAATTAATGGTTATCTTATTTTGAGTTTCTGATTTTTCTTTTCTTTGACCTTTTCTTCTGACTGTTGCATTTAGTTTCTCCAATATTTTGTTGTTTGATTGAAAAATGCAGTTCCCTGCTTTTGTAACAGCGCGAATTTTCTGTATTTGTTTGGGTTTCCTCGTTGATGCCTTCAATTCTAATTGTCAATGAGCAATGAGACCCTTTAATAATTATTTTTGAGGTTAGATGGATACATTGGGTGTTAATTCTATGATATTTCGGTAAGTCTTATGATCGTTTAATCAAATCAGGGATGCTAGGGCACGGGTTATTTAATAATATTTTAGAGTTCGATTACTTTTTCATTTATTGATCACTCTACATTGAAATCCACATTTTTTGTAATTCTTTTCCTTCTTAAATTAATATTGAATAGGATAGTTTACTTAAAAGTGTCTGTATTTTAATTATTAAAAAGCCTCTGTATTTATTTCATTCAAGGGAATCATTCGGAAATGCCTAATTGTATTGACTTTTGTTTCACAATTTGAGTTTTCAAATTCATCTTATCGGAAATATTTTCTTAAAAAACAAAGGGATTGACATACCATGTGCTGAAGGCTACACTAATGATCATAAACCTCTACCATATGGTCTATGTTGGTTTCAAGAACTAAGTAATGGTTAACACATTTGAGTTCGTGGCATTTTTTCTGATGCAGGGAAGAAGTTCTTATTTTAGATCAGCACTATGGAGGCAGTGGGTTCTCAACTTTATGGTATGAAACTTTCTGTTTCCCCTGTAAACAACTCCAAGGATTACTTGAAAAGGTAAGTTCTGATATTTCTATTTCGTGTATTACATTGAAACAATAGATAATATTACCTAATTGTGCATAGTCCAGGTGAAAAAATTGTTATTCAGTGCACCAAAATTGTTCTCTTGCTTTTTTCTTGGTACCGTATTTGTTAAAAATTTTGCTTGACAGATAGGTAATGTCTGCTAAATCAAGCTCTAGGATTAATTTTCTTCCTTCATATGTCCGAGGTTTTTTCAGAATGTGCCTGGAAAATGTTAGCTAGCTTCGAATGTGTGTTAGGTACTCTTATAAAGTTGTAAACTTGTAACCAATTTCGATGTTCTCTTTTTTTCGAAGATATATGGTATAATCCAGTACTCAATGGCAAGTAATTAGTGTGGTTCTTTGGGTTTTGTTTCGAACTTTCATATGTGCACTAGCGGTTTCCAATTAATGATTTCAATCATTTATGATCATCTTCAGTTGTTTTAAGGATTACAGATTGAGGGGCCTTCTTAAAATTTTCTTTTTGAGAAAAAGTTTTTGGTCTAAAAACTGCAGGTTATGCCCTCAAAACCAACCATTTGTTGCTAAGCAGACAGCTATGCTACATTGCTCACTAGGAAGTTCAAGAAAATCTGAAACCTGTTCATCATTATTTATGACTGATGAGAATGGGTTCGGGACAAGAAAGTATAGCTGCAAGGTCCGTGAAAAGAGGAAGCTAGTTGCAAATGCAGTTTCCTCAGCAGAGTTATGTGGTTTTGAAGATATTGCTGCTGAAGTTCATTCTATTCCAGAGCAAGAGAAGATTGGGGTCTTACTGTTGAATCTTGGAGGGCCAGAGACTCTTCAGGATGTTCAGCCTTTTTTGTTCAATTTATTTGCTGATCCAGTATGTTCTTTTGTCTACTCAATTCATGTTTATCCTCATAAAATTCTTGTAATGTTCCTTGCTGGTTTTCAAACTTCACAACTTGTTTTGGATCAACTTGGATTTGTGATTACATTGTCCTTTTCATACCAAATGGAGTTTCATAATTCCTTCTCTGAGTGTCATATGGTTTCTATCAGTGTATTTCAGAATTTTCTGCTCCTCTCAGGGTCTGTTTAGTATTTTCTTATTTTTCTACTTCTTTTTCATCATTTTCTTTGTGGCTAATGCTTGCAATTGGTTGAGGTGGAAACTTAGATATTTGCATATTTTTTTTTTCATTTTGTATCAAAATGCCAATACTTTTTACCCTTTTCAGTTGTTATTGCTTCATATGAAAGTGATACACAATTAGTTGGTGAATAGAGTTCAAATGACTGATTCCTGATTCTTTTGGCAGGACATTATTCGTTTGCCCAGGCTATTCCGATTCCTTCAGCGACCTTTGGCTCAATTAATATCAGTTCTCAGGGCTCCCAAAAGTAAAGAAGGGTATGCTTCCATCGGTGGTGGCTCCCCATTGAGGAAGATTACTGATGAACAGGTAAACGATATCACTTCATCATTTATGTTCTTCACTTTCTCTCTTTTATTATTAGTCGTTTTAATTAGTAACTAAAATTTAGTAAGATTTATAATGGGTCAAATGTCTACTACATTTTGGGTGGTACAAGAATGCCAAGATTGCTTTTTATGGACCTCCAAAGTCTGCTTTAAGTTGGTCTTACTTTAGCTATATGAAAATGAGATGAAAGTTAGCTTGTACACTTTTTTGCTGGTTATATTTGTTATTTTTGCAATATGTGGGAAAGATTGCAAGGGCAAACATATTGCATGTGATCTTGCAGTTCCTGATGAGTCATTGGCTATGTGCTTTGAGTAATGATGACTATTTATTCTTCTAAGTATGGGCCTTAGGAAAAAATAGTGGGGAGCATAGTGTCTTATTTTGTGGAACTGTATCAATAAAAAATTGTGACAAATGATGCTTTGTATTATGGAGTTCATTTAAGTAAATTATTCATGTCAAACTTAGAGATTAGATGAATTTTTTTTTTATTTTTTTTTTGGCGTTTTTCAAGGCAGATGCATTGAAGAAGGCAGTAGAAGCAAAAACCATACCAGTCAATGTATATGTGGGAATGCGATACTGGCATCCATTTACGGAAGATGCAGTTCATCAGGTAAAATTTAAATCTCATGCGTACACGATTATCTCACCTTGTTAATTTTCAATCATGACACAAAAGGTCACTAGGTTTTAGTTTTTAATCTTTCCATTTTGACTTCTCAAGTTTATCCATCATGTCCTTTTGTGATTAGCAGCCTTTTGAATTATCAGACTTCAGACTTCAGATGAAGAGTGCACTATGTCTCTTGCTTGACGTAGATTTTGTTAAAGACGAGATTCTTGTTCTTTTGGGAAGCAGGCTCAACGCTGTCTACTTTAACTTTCCTGAAAACTGATCATTAATTTATGAGAAATATCTCAAAATGCACCTAAAAGATGACCTATGGAACCTTTTAATTCTTTTGATTTAATTTCAAAATGTACATGATCATGAGTTGGAATGGTTAAATATAGGTATAATGTTAAATAGTTGATCAGTTGGGTGTATTTTGATAAATTTCCCATAATTTATATTATGCATGAATAGTTGTTCTCCCAAATAACATAGATGGATCAGCAGATTTGAGGATGGGATTCAATGTCATAAAAAATGATGTACCTGTCACTCTGGTGCCTTTTGAGGTTGACAGGAGAGCAGTAAGATCGCAGATATTTGAAACTTGAGCTTGTGACCTCCTACCTTGAGCTGCAATCATTAAAATTGAAAGTTTAGCATATTAGGTCCTCACCAAACACTTCTCTGATTTCGCTGTCTTGCATCCTGCCAACCCCAAATATTCGGGATAAGGCTCGCATGATGATTATTCGTTTGTGATGTGATAGGTCCGTAGTTACTTTTGAGTCATCACCTTTTTCTTTTCACTTGGATTTTAAGACTCTTCTTGAATTTGAGTTTAATACATATGAATTTTCGTAGAACTCATGTTTTATGTGATCCATTTCAGGGGATCCTTAATCTGTGGGTTTTAAAGACTCAGCGTGAATGAGCAATAATAGGGTAACCGCTTTGAATAGATCCACAGGGCCACTAATTATGCTTGCACAATGAAGGCTAGTTCTTCATTGTGAATAGCCATCTCCTGTTAGATTAACTCTTTGGTTATGTGCGACGCCCGGAATGTACATCAGATACTCCATAGCCAGGTTTGGGGGGGCATTGGCAAAGCAGAAACTTGGCCCATTTTCTGCTGGGACTCGAGCCTTCTGTTTGTATAAGACACTGAATGTTTTATTTTTTGTATGAATGGAAATCTATCCAAGGCTTTGTTAAAATGTCGGGTTGTTATAACTACTGTTGTATCATTCTAAATATTATGCTTTTTGCATTTTCATCATTATAGGATCTCTGTCAAATCCCTTTTGCATGTTTCTAATGATAAAATAAATTCATTTTTTTCTCTTAGTACATTATTGACAAGTACAAAAGAAACGTAAAGGAGGGAGCTGCAGATTAGAGAATCAATCCTGAATATTCCTTAGGCACCTCATGATTTCGTCAATCATGTGCCACAAATCTTGTCTTGGAGCCAAACAATGGGGCAATACAGGTTTGACATCTCCAACAAATCTGTTCCAAGCATCAAAAGACCACAGAATCCCCAAACAATTGCTTTTGAGTCACATTACTTAGTAGTCTTTCAGGACAGGATCAAGGAGGACATGGTGACTGATTTCAGAGATATTTTTGAGGGACGCATGATAGTGAAGGAGTTGAATGCTACTTTGTCACCTTCACCTGATTCCTGCACTTGAAGGAACTAACATCTACTCACCTTAAGTATAGAGTGCTAGAGAATGTTGTATGTCTTTCCATGGTATGCCAAGGTAGTTTCTGAGACCAAAATACTTAAGTCTCTTGGTTGCGGATGGCTTTTTTTTGGGTAAGTATGGCCTTTAATGTGTGGAGACAGCATATGAGCATAATCATTTATATCATTTAATATGTGGATAATTCTCTTTTATTTCTGAGGAGGTTAATTAGAGAAGCTGAGGACCGTAAAGTTCTTCTGGAATAGTATGCTGGGCTGTCTATCATGGTTAATAAACTTGGGAAAAGAAATGATTTCTTTTTTGTGGGCTAGGAGACACGAGCAGCTTGCATTGATGATGATTGGATGTCTGTCTGACTCTTTTCCATCTATGTTGAGTACCTCTAGTTGTTTGTTATCCAGCGAAGTACCTTTAAATCCCTTATTGGAGAGAATATTGTGGTATTTTTTAATGCTGAAGAGCCCTTTCACATGCTGGCAGAGCCACCTTAATCAGGTTATTATGAAATTCCTCAGTTTGTTTTATGCAGTACTAAGATAAGTGAAGATGATCCACCTAGGAGGGGTTTTATCAAAAAGAAAGAAAAGGGGGGAGGAGTCATGTTTGCCATCAAAGAAGGATGATTGTGTACTATGAGGACAAGATTCATTTTCAAAAGTTTGTCATAAGTGTATATCCAGCAAAGAAGAATGCTGGAAATTCAAAATGGCTTAGGATGGAGGCTAAGAAAATAGTGGATGGGAGGTTTCCAGCATGTTGATGAAAAGGAAAAAAGAAGGGGAAGATGGTCAAGGATTTAGTGATCTTCGTGAGTTGTTGGGCCAGGGATCTTAGGGGATTCCAGGCCATGGAGATTTCCTCTAAATTTGATTACTCTTCAAAAACAAATTTGTTGGTAAATACAGCTATTGGCATATTATAGCCGTAATGCAATCACGACAAGCACTTCGTTGGTTCATTCTGATGCTGTTTGTGTGCCTGGTAAGCACCAAATGTTTTTGAGCCATCCTTTAGTTTGTTCTAAAACAGTTTTACTGATGGTCTAGTTGTAATTTGAATGCACATTTTAGCCTTTTATGGCTAGTGATTTGAGAACAGAATTGTTGTCAGAATTAGTTGCCTTATCTTTCTGTAGAACACAAATTTCATGTTAAGATAACATTGCTTGATGCAGATATGACCACCAGTCTTGTGACTTAGGATGCTTTTCTATGGGATTTTCTATCATATGTTTTTATCTGGTGAACACTAATAACTTGAAATGCAGAAATTCCTATTATGCACATTAATATATTTAACATAATTTCTCTGATGTGCTAATTCCTGATTATACTATGTCTGTGACATGATAGATCAAGAAGGATAAAATTACGAGGCTTGTTGTTCTACCACTCTATCCCCAGTACTCCATTTCAACAAGTGGATCAAGTATACGTGTTCTTCAAAGATTATTGAGGTATTAATCTGCATTCTGGTCAGTTAAGTTTATCATATTTTCTCATTTACTATAGAGCAATCTGAAGAACAAGTAATCTTAATCACTTCTTTGAAAATCCAATTAGGGAGGATGAGTATCTAAGGAGGGTAGCTGTCTCCATCATACAGTCCTGGTATCAACGTGAAGGATATATTAAATCAATGGCAAATTTGATAGAGAAGGAACTGAAAAGCTTTAGTATGCCAGATGAGGTAATTTCTATATTTGTCATTTTTCTACATTGTTTCCCAGAAAAAGTCAATAATGTTCTAATCCTTTTCAAGGTGTGGTATGTGCAATGAATTTCTATATTGGAATTTTCAAAACTTTCAAGGTATAAGAAGTTTTTGCTTTTGCATAATGTCTTAAATAAGGCATATTTGTTTCTCTCAAAGTTTTGAACTTTTTGTGCTTCCAAAGATGGGAACTTCAAAAGATTTTTAATAAATAGATGGTAACCCGAACTTTGTGAGCAACCCCAATTATTCTACACAAACTGCGGGCTTCATGAAAGCTCTCTATGTGGTTTGTCTGGAAAACTGTTGGGTGTCATTTCAAGTGTCTGAAAGTGGCATCGTTAAGTACATAGAATGCGATTTTACGTCAATTTCTGTGATTAACTTCTCAAATCACTCTCATCATTGTTGACACGTTGTTTAAGAAAAGGCAGTTTTTCATAAGTGTAACAAGGAGGAAGTCTGTCTTCACTTCAGTTTGTTCTAACCCATAGACATTATTTTCTGAAATAATCCCAAATAATACTACCCTTGGTTTCATAGTAGATGGGAAATCCTATTGATATATTGATACCTGGAAGCATAGTTTCAAGAAGGATGTTCTTTTTCTAGACTTGTAGTGGTTTCTTGTCAAGTATGATTGTTTCTGCTTCCTTTTATTAAACAAATATGGTGTTGCTGATTTTACTTGGTGACATTAATGGCACGTTTGATTTCTGGAAGCAGCGGCTTCCAGAGCGGACACTTCTAGAAACTGTAGTACTTCAATGTTTGATTTCGACAAGTGCTAAACAACATTAAAAATTGGAAGTAGCGACTTCCTCTAGGGGCTGTGGAGGTGGCCACTTTCCTTCTTTGGGAAGACACGGTTTCCAAAATGACACCTTCCCAAAATGAAACACGCAATAAGTGTAATGAAACACACAATAAGTGTATTTTGATTATGGGATCCAGTGTGGCCTACTTGGTCCCTGCCAAGACTGAGTCAATTCACATCAAACATTCAAGCCAGAAAAAGATGTTTCAAACTAATAAAAAACGGAACAAAGTGTAAGTGGGGTTTGAAGTTAGCTTGTCACTATGTCTCACCACATTCCTTTACATTTCAAACATCAGCAACGAAAAAACTATATAACACCAAACGCATAGGCAGATGCCAAGTGTTTCATTTACAACACTCATCCATGGGAAGATTCAAGTTTATTATATGTGAATGGAGATTTACTGAATTAGTAGTTTTCAATATTTCCCATATGGCTCACTGAGGCTTGTTTGCTACCCTTTTGGTCAAATGGTAGGTAATGATATTCTTTAGTGCTCATGGAGTTCCTGTCAGCTACGTTGAAGATGCTGGTGATCCTTATAAGCAACAGATGGAGGAGTGTGTGGACTTGATTGTGAAAGAACTAAAATCTAGAGGAGTCAAAAGTGACCACACACTTGCCTATCAGGTAACAATTTGCAAGTTTATGTATGGGATATTGAGTATTCGTTGTTCTGCTTCATTTCTGTTGCATTTTCATTTCTGTGAAATTAAAATCAATTATGGAATTTCATACTTCTCTTACATGTGATCGTTCCATCCTGTTCATGACATGCTTTGTACTATGTTTGACAGAGCCGTGTTGGGCCTGTTGAGTGGTTGAAGCCATACACTGATAAAGTGCTTGTTGAGCTTGGTCAGAAAGGGGTGAAGAGTCTTCTTGCTGTTCCAATAAGGTAATTGTCTGTCCAAACTGGGGTTTAAACTTGTTAGTTTTCATCTATGTTCCATGTTTTTGCTGGCGGACACTAAGAAGTTGCTGATTTCCTTGAAATGATTCATATATTAATGGAACGTTTGAACCAAATTTTCCATTTCGAATAGCTAAAAAGTTGGCAGTGATAGTTAGTATGACCTCACCAATCTAAAAACAAAATATTATCCAAAATGGCCATTAGGGATGTGTAGCATGTTGAGAAAATTCCAGAATGATGTGGGAACCCTTCACAATGAAGAATACCCAGCCTCTTGAAGACATTCAAGTTACACAACAATAGAGTGATGTTGTTGGTTTAAGAAGCTCTACGTTTGTTACCTTACGAGGCGAGCAGAAAAGAAAGAGAAGGATTACCCCAAGATGTTCTTTAGTTTACAAAATGCTCCAAACCCTACCATTATTGCTTCTCACGATTTGTGATCCCAACAAGAATCACACATTTCCACATAAATGTATCTGTATCTGTATATGTATTATACACATGCAAATAGAGGAATGTGATGTATATGCTTTACTAAGATGGTGTATATATAGAAAAGGGCAATTGAGGAATGCTCATTGAGATTAGATATGGGAATGGAACACCAAACAAGGGCAAGAACGCTTTGTGATGTTTGTGGTCAGGAATGTTTCCACCATGTATGTTACTTTCCATTTTGAACTTACATTTGTGTGAAATGCACAGCAAATTGCCACAAAACCTGACTAGTGTCACAACAGGAATTTTGGTAGAGAAGAATACACCTCTAGTTGGTCCTCCCAAATTTGTTCTAGACTTGCAAGTATCATGGTGATCCTGAGTCAGCCCTTCGATGACAAATAAGATTATCAATAGTTAGAGGGCTTGCCAAATCCAGGTGGGAATTCTGCTCTGGACTCTCGCTCTGCTGCTCTGGGAGAGAGATCTTTAAGGGATCTCTATTTTTAAATTTTTGGATCTCTCTTTACCCACTACATTATCAAGTTTTTTTCAAAGTATGGTAAACTGAGTGGAAGAAAAGATAGACAACCAAAAGGTTGAAGAAGTGTCTAGTCTAAGGGGCTAGCTGTTCTTGAAACTCTCTAACAATGTTGTCTTGTTGCTCTCCCTGTTTATCCAGTTGCATTTTTATATGTATATATATACCAGAATGGCCAGTATCAATAAGAAATTGCTGATACTGACAGTATCAATAACAAATTCTGCGATACCAAATTTATGCCAAGTAATGTTCCTACTACTTTTGGTGAGAAAGAGTAGTGGGAATTCAGGCCGCTAAGTCTTTCAAGAACTGAAATATGCTTTCCTCCATGTACTTGTCGCATAATTCTTTATGCATCTTGATATTCTAACCATCCCAAACAATCTTGAGTCTGCTGAAATAGACCCGTTCAATGTCCTATCCTGATTGATGTTTCTGAGCTCTTACTTCTGATCCGAAAGTCTGAGCCATTTCCTTGGTACTGTACCTTGGATAGTTGATCCCAGACTTTCTTGTGCTGTTGTCTAATCAAGCATTGGAATAGAGAGATTATTGTGTGAAACACCATTGCTGATAAAACCTAAATTCTCTACTTGATGAATGGGAAGTGTTGAAGCTGGAACCACGGACAAAAATGTGTGTATAGGGATAAAAAATTACTGGTAAGGAGAATAAAAAAGGTTTTCTAAAAGTTAAACAGGTAGAAAGGGAACGCTACCAATGGAATCACCAAAAAGTTAATGAGGTTTACGTGTAGGGTCATTGAGTAGTCAGGGCAAAGTTGAAAGAAATTTAATCTAGAAATGAAAGGTTGTAAACTGCTGTGGGAGCTATGGAGAAGACATCCCAAGGTGTTACATTATTAGAATATGCTTTAAGCAGTTAGGTAAATAAAAACATGAGGAGAAAAAAGGGGGAATAGTACAAAGCAATATCTGGGGATTGTGGGTGTAACAAGTAGTCTCTGGCTATCTGCCATCGCTAATTCCTTCATGTGTTTCAAAAAATGGGAAATCAAGAGTTGGTGAAAGAAGTAGAAGATTTAGGATCTGAAATGGCTGAGATTCCGAAGATCGCATTGGCATTAGATTTTGAAGAGGTAAAAGTTTCATAATTGTATGAGTAACTGGAGATTAAGATTAGGGACCGGAAAATATTTATTAGTTTAAACTTTGTTGTTCAGTTTTAAGAAAACGCGGCGTCAATTTTTTCGTAGGCTTTAGGCAAATTGATTAACATTAGGGACAGGAAAATATTTATTAATTTAAACTTTGTTGTTCAGTTTTAAGCAAAGGCGGCATCAATTTTTTGGTAAGTCACCTAGTAAATTTTTGGCTTCAGGCAACTTGATTATTTTTAAGTCTCTTTTCAGCAAACATCAGGATTGCATCCAGTTATAGACAAGGACGCGAACTACTACATCTAGAAAACATTCTCTTTTCCCGTAGTGAATCTGGAATGAGTCACCTTAAAAGAATCATATGTGATAAGCTAGAGATGTTTATTAACCGTGTGGCCAAATAGAGGCCTTCCATGTGACCAAAATACTCTTTCCCTCACCAAACATGTGAATGTATGGTCTATATTTGATAACTCTGGCGTGAGTATTGCTCCATTTATTCCAGTTGCTACTTTATGGTCCCTTTGGGGGCCTCAACACTGTTAATTCAGGAATCCTGGCCACCTAGGCAACATTTCATTTTCTTAATCCTGGCCACCTAGGCAACATTTCATTTTCTTTGTAATATAGTGCCCTCATTGATATCGGAGGTTTTCTATCTCTTTTGGATAGGACAGTGTCATGAACCTTATTCCTTGCCATGAAGCCAATATGTTAAACCACATTATATCACCATTATTTATTATTTAGTTATGCGCTACAATTTATGAGTAGCATTATAATACTAAATTGTCTCCAACATCCCTTCTCAACAAGGGATGGTTGAGATGAACCTTCATTCGAGCTCAAATAAGGATGTGCTCTGATGTAGGGATAATCGGTAAATAAAAGATAAAATAAAGCGATGAGAGATTATACTCTCTCTCAGGGAATCCACTTCGAAAGATTTCTTCATAAGACACAAAAACAAACTCTTTTCTTTCCACCACCTTTTTTTTTGACTTATAGTTACATATTTGCAGAAGAAGAAAAAACCCAAGTTGTACCCTAATAAAACCTAATCAAATGTTAATTCTTCATCTTTTAAAAAGATTAGAATTAAGATGAACCATTCTTCATCTTTTAAAAAGCAACAATTGAGATGAACCATTCTTCATCTTGAGTCTGATGTAATGGGTTTTCTAATATTTTTATTTAACTATAATCTTAATTCTTGTAGACTCAAGATGAAGAATGGTTAATCTCAATTGTTGCTTGTTAATGATAGATGATTACGATCTATGACTACATGCAGCATGCAGTTTCCTGCAGCATTACTATTTTATGTGCTCCACTAAAATGTTGCTGTTCCATTATCTTAATATTTTGTCCTGTAAACTTAGACTGGGTACTCATTCTGTCGATTTTCAGCTTTGTGAGTGAGCACATTGAAACGTTGGAAGAAATCGATATGGAGTATAAACATTTGGCGTTGGAATCAGGCATCAAGAACTGGGGAAGGGTACCCGCTCTGGGTTGCGATCCATCCTTCATATCAGACCTCGCAGACGCTGTAGTGGAGGCTCTTCCCCATGCCGTAGCCATGACTAGCTCCAAACCAGAAGACATGGATTTGGTGAGATCAGCGTTTAGCTTGTTTTTTGGTTCTATTTTGGCATTTATTTTGCTTCTTTCCCCAAAACTCGTCTCTGCATACAAGATGTACCTCAGTTAAATATAGTATAGTGTGTGGTATCCTTGTATTGGTTTCATTATAGTGAGTGAAATTCATGAGAGTAAGAGTCGGGTTTGGGCTTGAGTAGTTAGCAGTTAATGTTGGCAATGCTACATCCCAAAGTCGATTACCACAAATGAACTACCCAAAAAAAAAAAAATTTATGAGATCAATAAAAATTCATTTTAATGGAGATTGTCTGTGTTGCAACAACTGTGTTAAATATTATCCCCCTTATAGAGGAGAGCAATGTAGCCATGTAGTTCTACTTTTCAGTCTCTTTTCTTTTCTTTTATTTTCTGCGAGCGCGTGTGAGACAGGTAGGTCTCCAGTCTGAGCAACTACAAGAGAGAGAGGTCTCCAGTCTGAGCAACTATCATAATTGTTAGTCCCTCTTGATCTTCCTGAACTTTATACACTTAGGGTGACATGGAGTTTTTGGAAGTGGAGGGGACTCCCACAAATTATGGAAGAGGGAGGTCTTCCAACCATTATTTTTAATGGAAGAATGGAAGAGAGGAATTCCAAAAATGAACCCATCTTAACACTTCAATAAAGGTGCTTGGGGCCGTCCTTTCACTTTGTAGCTTCCACGGTAATATCAAACATGGAAGTGGGATATTTGACTCCGACTTCTAGAAACTCTTACTTACCAAAGATGCCTTTAGTCAAATATAAGTGGAAGGCTCTAAACAATCAAATTAGAGCCCACCTCAAAAATTTTATTAAAAGAGGGTTTTGATGCCCAAATATGTTCAAATTGATCATCTCGACTTCAAGATGCATTGATATGAGAAAAAAATGGATTTCAAGTTTTGGAAATAGTGAATCTTGTGATGCGTTTTTGGACGGTCAATTTTCAAGATTTTCAAGTTTTTATAGATTTGCTCGATCTACACTGTTTTTGAAGCTTTACATTTTATAATTCGAGATGAAAATATAATTTAAGGCTATCACAAGGATTTTTAATATTGAAATTGCATTTCTCGATATTTTACTTTGATCGTTTAGAGCTTCACCTTGATACGTGCAAAAGCAAGCATGCCTTGAAGTTTCGAAGTTCTTTTTGAAACTCATGGTAAACTTCGGAGCTTCGAAGTATGAAGATTGTTTTTGGAAGATTTCGAGGCTGCACTTCAAGTACAAACTTAACTTCAAACCATTGTTCGCAAAATCGTCCGATCTAACCGTTAACCATCCGGTTAGGTTAGAATCGGTGGCCAGTTCCGGTTTTGGGTGGTTAGGGTGATCAACCAGTTTTTTAAAAACAAAAATTCAAAAAAATGTATATAAATTCTTAAAAATAAGGAATTTGATTTGTAATGTACTTTTAAATATTCTTTACATTATGGTAAAGGTTAAAAATTGTTTTGATCATTAATACTCACTTTTATATTTTCTCATCTTTTTTAGAAATTTTTTTAAATAGCCATTGGAAAATATAAAATGTGTTAAAATCCATTTTTTCATTAATTTTCAACTTCATTTGAATCTATTTTGTTTTAATCATTTTTTATATATTTTTCATATTTTAGTAATTTTTTTTTTTGTATTTTTTTATTTTTTTTAATATTTTTTTGACCACCCGAGACTTGCTCGATTAGAGCGGTTGAGTTGGGTGGTTGACAGGTTAGGCCGGTTAACCGCTTCCAGGCCCATGTCCAGTTAACTATTTCGATTCAATTTTGCGAATACTGCGAAGTTTCTTTCGGAAACAAATTTTAACCTTGAAGGTCAAAGATAATCTTATCACGAACACTTATCAAGGCTTGATCCTAGAGTTAAACTTAGACATTCAAGGTCCGAAGAATGGACAATTTAGTTAATAAAAAAAAATAGAAGAAAAGTATAAGAAAGTAAATCAGAAATTTGGGCAGATCTTTGATAGGAATTCGAGGATATGTACATAAATTTTCTTTTAATTTGGAAAAGTGAGGTGGATCAGGTATTGGATTGCCTCGCCTAACACATCCAAGATCCATTTAAACCATTTAAAACATAATTTTGCCTAAAAATTGAAATTCGAACTCAATCTCTACCATTCATCGTAAACTGATGGGATGTGACATGCGATGCAGTTCAACCACTGCGTCAATGACACATGAAAACTGAAAGCTATCTTGTGTACGAAAGGACTGCACGGTTCTTGCCTGAAGGTAGGGGTGGCAACAAATCCGGCCGGTTCGGACCTGGACCCGGACCTCAAGTCACCGGATATGGACCCAGACCCGAAAATATAATATGGGACCTAGACTTGATCGGATCCGACCCAAAACTCAAAAGTTCTATATATTTAGATATATTTTATAAATTTGTTAGACATAATACATGTATATTAATTATTATAATTAAAATATATAACTACATTTATTTAAATATCATAAATCTTATTTAAATATAAATACTATTCAGGTTGGGTCTATATGAACCTGGATCCAAGATTTGGACCCAGACCCGACCCAAATCCAGACCCGACCCGCGGGGTTCAATTGTTGGATCCATACCTAGACCCAGACAGGGTCTACCTATCAGATACTAGGTTGGGTCCCAATCCATCGCCATCCCTACCTGAAGGACCAGGAGTGTAGCAATTTCTCCTCGTAGAATCCAGATGGGGCATATTTAGGTTTTCAACTCAATAAAATAAGAAAATTTTATGCAAAAATACTAATTGGGCTTTTTAATAAAGGGTACATTTGGCATACAGAAGCCTCCGTAGGTGTAGAGGTAAGGTGCCATTCAACTTTCATCCTGGTATATAATTTTGATGTAAAATGTAAGTAGGATGATCTCAAAATCTATTTTTATATCTAATTATAAAATTTTAAATATAAAAAATAGTTAAAATCAAGTAGATCTATAAACATATGTAAATCTTGAAAATGGACGGTGTAGATAATATGTTGTAAAATGCACTATTTCTGAGACTTAAAGTCATTTTATTGTTCATAGTCATGCATCTTGATATCGTGATGATCAATCAAAAGGTTTTTCAACATTAAAACGACCTTTTCCGATAGATTTTTGAGGGGCATCCGTAGTTCTAAGGTACCATCCTCCTATAAACTTTTTCCTTTAATAAAAACCGTAAAAGTCTCTTTTAAGAAATGACACCTCACGATATTTTTTATTTTTTTAATTTGGCCCTACAACTTTTTACTGTATATGAACTGATGGAAAAAGTTTATATGAGGTTGCAACTTTATAATGTAGAGATACGGATGCACCTCAAAAATCCATTGGAAAAGGTACTTTTAATGTTGAAAACCCTTGGATTGATCATCTCGACATGGAGATATATGACCATGAAAAATAAAAAGATTTTAAGTCTAAAAAATAGTGCATTTTACAACATATTATCTATACCGTCTATTTGCAAGATTTTCATATGTTTATAGATCTACTTGATTTTAACCATTTTTAAAATTTAAAATTTTATAATTACATATAAAAATAGATTTTGAGATAATCCTAAGAATATTTTATATCAAATTATATATCATGATAAAATTTGAAAGTGTACCTTATCTCTAAAGCTACGGATGCATTCGTATGCCAACTACACCCTAAACTGATATGCCCCTCTTTTAAAAACAAAATCTTAAAGTTTCTCATCCTTCATTTTCTTTCTCATACTTTCTTCCCTCCTCTCACATGCTCTATTTGAAAATCCAACACATGCTTCTCTCCTTTCACATTCTCTCTCTAGATAACGTGAGAGGAGGCCAGAATGGGTTGGCTTCCTAGAGAGAATATGAGAGAAAACAAAATAAGATTGGGTTTTTAGACAGAGAATATAAAAGGAGGGAAGAATGGGGTTGGGTTTTTAGATAAAGAATATTAGTGGAGACAAAAATAAAATTAGATTTCTAAAGAAAGAATATGAGACAAGGAAAAAATTGGGTTGGATCTCGAGTGAGAATATGATAATGGAAAACAGATTGGGTGTTTAGAGAGAGTGGAGAAAAAAGAGTAATGAGTTAGGTTTTGCAGAGAGAAAATGTGATGGAGGAAATAACTTAGGAAATTGGAGAGAGACAAAGAAGAGGAAGAAACCATGGTAAAAGGGGCAATATGGTCTATTTGGAGAGAGACAAAGGCCCTAGGAATTTGTTTATCAAAGGGGCCATATGATCTATTTGGCCCAAGTAAAGCCAAAGTAAAAAATAAATTGTTAATAAGTACAATGTCTTAAAAATAAAATCTAGTAGATTTTTTAAAAGAAAAAAAGTTTATATAAGGTTGCAATCTTAAAATATAGAATTAAGGATGCATCTCAAAAATCCATCAGGAAAAGTTCTTTAAATGTTGAAAAACCTTCTAATTGACCATCTCGACATCGAAATGTATAAATATAAAATATATATATATATTTTTTAGTGCCAAAAATAGTGCATCTTGCAACACATTATCTAGACCGCCTGTTTTCAAAATTTTCATATGTTTATAGATCTATTCAATTTTAACCATTTTTGGAGTTTAAATTTTTATAATTAAATATAAAAATAAATTTTCAGATAATTCTAAAAAAAATTTATATCAAAATTACATATTATGATAAATTTTGTAGGTGCACATGTTACAACCGAATACAAACCACATCCTTCTTTAAAAGCCCTACGTAATTTCAACTATTTAACATTTTACCTTTTTTAGCTACTGTCGTTTTTGCTGAGTTTAGGCCATGACCCAGCCTAGACTAAAACATAGAGTAAGCTGGGGCCCAGCCCAAAGTTGAAAATTTAGTTTGGGGCTTGATTACGGGCCGACATGAATTTATGACATTGAGGGCTGTACGCATCATGAACCCAAAGGAATCGAGCTAATCCACACTGGTCCCTATATAATTAATGATTGTATATTATGAGACTATTTATCTTTATTACCACGAGATTACAATTGCTTCTAGCCATTTGATGCCAAATTGGATGGCTTGGGGTTTGTCATGAGAAAATTCTTTTGAACTTTGAGTCTAATTAATGACACACTAACACCCACCTTATTTGAAATCTGACGGACAAGAGTGACTTTGACCTCCTTGTATATAAAACGTAAATAGTCTCTTTGTGTACATTTTCAAATAAATATGAATAAATTATTTCAACATCGTCATTTTTTTTTTTTTGATAATGTTGACCTTATTTCATCATCATCATTAAAACCTTTTCCTTACTATTTGGGATTGCCTACACGAATCTTAGCCTACTACTCTACCCTATCAAGGGCCAAAGACTCAGAGAGATTATAAGTTTGTAAATCTCTTCTCACTATTTTCAATCATATAGTTTTTGGTGTATCCCTTGTTTTTTTTAGCCTTCCACGTGAACTAATTCGCACATCCTAATAGGTGTTGTAATGGGCCTGCATTATACATGACCAGCCCACCTAAGTCTACTTTATCTCATCTTATCACTTATTGGAGTCACACCTAAGTTCTTCTATTTGTGTACATTTCAAATTCTATCACTTATTGTCTTGTCACTTATCCATCTCAACATCTTCATCTCTACTACATTCACCCTATGGGTATATTGTCTCTTGAACGCTTAATATCCCGCCCCATAAAGCAAAGCTAGTCCCACATTTGTCTCATAGAACTTCCCATTCAGCTTTGTTGGTATGCAATGATCACATAATACTTTGGTTGAATATCTCTACTTTGCTCACCCAATTCTAATTCTATATGCAATATCTTCACTAATCTTTCCACTTTCCTAGATTAACAAGATATCGCCTGTTTTTTATATTTCTTGACCGTCAATTTTAACTACTCCATTGTCTCTACTCTTATTATTACTAAAATCGCATTCCATAGATTATATCTTAGTCCGACTAATTAGAAACCTTTAGATTTTAAAACATCCCTCCAAAGTTCTAACTATGTGTTAATGTTGCTTCCCTTTAGATTTTAAAATATCCCTCCAAAGTCTTAACTATGTGTTGTTGTTGCTTCATGTCTCATTAATCAAAACTATGTTGTCTACAAACAGCGTACACCACAATATCTTATCTTGTAAGTACCTGCTTAAGTCGTCCATAATAAAGACAACAAGATATGAGCTCAATGCGAACCCCTGATGTAAACCTATTGTTACTAAAAATACATTCGTGTCTCCATTGTTAGTGCCCTACATGTCTCTCACCAAGTCAATATATTATCAAGAGACTCCTTTCTTTTCTAACACTCATCGAATTAAATCTTAAGGTACACATTCTTAAGCTTTCTTTAGATCAATAAAGATCATATGGAGATATTTTCACTTCGTCATAAACTTCTCAATCAGTTGCCTAAGTAGGAAAATAATATCAATTGTTGACCTCCATGACATAAAAACAGAATTAATTTTGGATACACTCAGTTTCATGCTTCAGTCATTGTGCAAGCACTCTCTCCCACAACTTCATAATATAACTCATAAGTTTGATCCATCAATAGTTTTCCCAATTCTGTATGTCTCTTTTGTTTTTGTAAATATGTGCTACGATACTTTTCTTCCATTCGTCTCACTTTTTCTTTGTTTCTCAACACCTTATTGAACAACTTGGTCAACCAGTCAATGCTGATCTCTGTTATGAACATTCAAAGTTCTATAAGGATACTATCTGGTTCTAAAGCATTTCTTATCTTCGGTCCTAAAGCATTTATTATCTTCATCCTCTTCAAAGCTTCTTTCAGTTTCGATACCCTAATCCTACGAATTTATACCAACGGCAGCTATGACCTCCGCACTCATTTATACCAACGGCTCCTTATATCACGGTGTTTTCATTGTGTTTGTCATTTAATACTTTTTGAAAATAGATTCTCTACTTTTAATTGACATTTTCATCCTTCACTAAAACCCTTTGATCTTCATGCTTAATGCATTTGGTATAGTCTAGATCCCTATATTTTTCTCTTTCATTTTTGCTTATTTAAAGGCATTTTTTTCACATTTCTTTGGTCCTAGTTTTAAGTTTAGACTTGCTTACTATTTGGCTAACTTAAGGCACATGAAAAAAATATTTAATGTAAATAGTTTATATAAGGTTGCAACCTTAAAATGTAGAACTGAAGATGCACATCAAAAATCTATTGGAAAATGTTGTTTTAATGTTGAAAACCCTCTAATTGAGCATCTCGACATCAAGATGTATGAATATGAAAAAAAGAAAACATTTGAGTCCAAAAAATAGTGTATCTTGCAACAGATTATCTAGGCCGTCCATTTTCAAGATTTTCATATGTTTATAGATCTACTTAATTTAAACCATTTTTGGAGTTTAAAATTTTATAATTAGATATGAAAAAAAAAAATTGAGATATTCTTAAGAATTTTTTACACCAACCTTATAGAAACCACACCCTTATTTAATGTATGTAAAATACATTCTCAGCGAGTGCTAGCATGGGCTGCCCAAAAATATTTCGAGCCTAATAAGCAACCCGACCCAGGTCTGCCCTTGCTTTAACATGTGGCCTAAACCCTACTTGAAAACATTTCGGGCTCGAAAGCTAATGACGCAGCGAGGAGCCCACACTTGTTAGCAACCCTATTTTCAAACTATTCCAAATCTGATTCTGATGTTTCAAATTAAATCTAGATAGTTAGTCTCTTTGATATATTTTGATAAAGGGTGTGGTTTCCATCAAGTTGCAACCTTAAACAATCCAATTAAGGTGCGTCTCCTATTTTATTATAACATATAATTTTGATGTAAAATATTCTTAGGATTATCTCAAAATTTATTTTCATATCTAGTTGTAAAATCTTAAACTTCAAAAATAGTTAAAATCAAGTAGATCTATAAACATATGGAAATCTTGAAAATTGACGGTCTAGATAAAGTGTTGTAAGATGCACTATTTTTAGGACTCATAAATCTTTTTATTTTTCATAGTCATATATCTCGATGTCTAGATGATCAATTAGAGTGTTTGTCAACATTAAAACTACATTTTCCGATAGATTTTTTAGGTGCATCCGTAGTTCTACATTTTAAGGTTGCAACGTTATATAAACTTTTTCCTTTGAGAAATTAAGCCCAAAGATATGTTGCTCCAATGGGAGTACAATGTCCATTTACTCCTTTAGGTAAAATGCCACCTAGAATTAAATTTGGGACTCCAAATTTTGGGATGTAACTTTTTCAACTTAACCAGAGAAAATCGAAATAAAAGTGTAAGAGAAAGTTCATATAGAGCCGAGACTCTAAACAATCAAATTAGAGCCCACCTCAAAAATTTTGCTAGAAGAGGTTGTTTTGATGCCTAAATATCCTTAAATTGATCAGCTCGACATCGAGATGCATAGAGATGAGAAAAAAATAGATTTCAAGTTTTGAAAATAGTACACCATGTATTGAATCAATTTTCAAGATTTTCAAGTTTTCATAGATCTGCTCTATACTAATTTTTAAGCCTTAAAGTTTATAATTAGAGATGAAAATATATTTTAAGGCTGCCACAAAAATTTCTAATATTGAAACCCCATTTCTCGACACTATTTGAACATACACTTTACTTTGATTGTTTAGAGCCTCGGCTCTATACAAACTACACCCAAAAGTGTATCGTCTATGCAGTCAAAAAAATAATGTCTCGAGATTGAATGGTGATCATCTAATTTTTAGATGATAAGTTTTAAGTGTTAGAAAAATCAAATTTTGATTTTTTTTTAGAATAATCATCTAGTAACTCTTAAGTAATTCTTGAAATTTCAGATTGAAAAAATCAAGGTCTCATGACTAAGGGAGCAGAAGGAGGCTATGCTCTTGAGGAAGCATAATAAACGTTCTCTTAAGTTAAAGGGGATTTCAGTTTCTTAATGGCTCATTATGCACGCTCCAATTTCATAATAATCGCTCAATTAAAAATATATATAATAAAACTACTTATTTTTTGGATGGGGTTTCTATGAGTCAGACTCATACTATATATATGTGGGCTCCCCATTAAACCATCTTAAAATGAAGTTTTAATCTAAATTTTTTGGGATTCATGATCTAGGTTAAGATGATCATGAACATGAAAAAAATAAACTGTTTTATATTTAAAATTTGTTTTTTTTAAAAAAGAAAAATTCACTATATGAGCCCTGTGAGTTTGTTAGGCTCGTTTGGATACCTGGATAGGCTTCTCCGGGAATTGGTCTGTCCCCTAGAAAAGGGGTGTCTGTTGTTTCGATAGCACCTGATGAAAAAAATGGAATATGCATGTCTACTGTTTGGATTGCCTGGAGATGTGAATCTATAGAAATTCAATTGCAGTTTTTGTATTACTACCATACATTTAATTTTATACTAATTAAATTCTCACATTCATTCCAAACTTCAATATTATTTCTCAATTATGATGAAATCCTTGTTTTTTTCTTATATCCTTGTATATAGATATTTACATTTCAAATATTCTATTAACGTCAATGTTTTGGAAAATTATCAAATTATGTACTTTCCTATTTTGAAACGTATAATTAATATCTCTAATTCTTGTAGGACAAACAATGTAGCACTTCATGAGGGCAAACAAGGTGTCCAATAAAAAACTATGTGAAAAAAATGGATAGGGGCTTGTCTTCCCCACTGAATTACCAAAAAAAAAGGACTATACAGCTATGGGGAAACTTCCAAATGACAAAAGTCAAATAATTGGAAAAAAAAAACATATAAAGGAATGGAATTGTCTACAAAGAGATCATTTACGTTTTGTACATGAGGTCACAACTATTCTCACTCATTAGATGTCAAATTGGATGGATCGGGGTGAGTCACAAAGTCCAAGAATATTTGTTTGAAACTTTGTATCTAATAAATCTTACAACCAGCTATTTTGAAATCTAATAAACAAAAATAATTGTGACCTTCTTGTATAAAAGAATAAATGACCTCTTTGTAGACAATCCCCTAAAGAATAGTCAGTATTGCAAGTACTACATATAAGCTTATATTGATAAATCTGAGCACAATAATAAAATAAATGAAGTTTATGGACATGACAGAGAATTGATACACTTCAACTATTTCTTTTTGAAAATACACACAATTCCATTCACATGCTCAGAATGCTAGAATATTTTGGGTTGGCACAAAGGCCAAGTTCCATGTTTTTAACTAGAGCAAAGGCAAAGCATAAGCCTCCCAACACCACCAACTTAATGAAGTCATATGTCAATTAGGAGGATTGTGAAGAAATGTCAATGTCATATAAGAACTAGGACAGTAACTTATTTCCAACATTTCAAGGGCTTCAAAAAATCAGACACGCACCACATTAGCAAAGATAGAAATCTGCAACTATTTAAATGCAAAAATGATGCAGAAAATGCAGATGGTATATTAGTAGTTCCGAAAACGATTTCTTGTCGAAGGTGCTTAACATAAAAACTTCACAAGCCCACAAAACCAGAAGAGATAAAGGAAGGCTAAAAAGCAAAGAAAAAAAAAAATAGAGGTCAAAGTCCACATAAACTAGTAAGAGGACTCTTTGATCATGGCCTTCAAACTTCGAAAGAGCAACATAGACCTCTTGGATACGTGAGTTTGTAACAGGTTTTACAAAAAGACTCAATTTCTTTGAGTCTATGTAGAAATGAGTCACTTTTTAAAAATATATTTTAGAGATGGATTTTTTATTTAATTTTTAAGAACATGTAATCTATAATCTATAATATGGAGATCATGAATATAAACAATAAACAAATTTGAAAATTAAAAATAATATTTCTATTAAAAAAACATTTGGGCCGTTAGTTTCACCATGAACAACAAAACCATATCTAATATGGGAAATGAGCAAAAATCCAACAAAAGAAAAAATAAGAAAGAAAGCAGGAAAAAAATAGAAAGAATAAAAAGAATAATTACCAAATTCAAAGAGGAGTGAACAAAAACCCAACAGAAAATAACGATAAAAACTGGAGAACCCAACAAATAATGGGTGCCCCCATCTGTCTTCCATATCTATGAAAATCTCCATTGTCACCAATTGGGAAGAGAAAAGGATTCTATGTGTGATTTTCCTTAAATAAATCAGGAATACGTAACATTGCGATCTTGTAGAGACAGGAGCATAAAGAAATGAGCTCTCTCCAATGTTGTTTTCCACCTTCTCTCTCTTCCTCCTCTTTCTCTCTAATGAGCTCCAAGGACTCTCGCAGGTACCCATTTCATAGTTTTTTTTCCTCTGCGTTCTTTCTAACGTCTTTCTCTCTCCACCCCACTCTCCCTCTCTCTCTGATACTTGTTTTTGTCCATGGCAGCCAGCTTGCTGCAAAGCCTGTGTGGCAGAGAACTGCAACAGTAAGGCATCTCTCTCACCTTGTTTCAATGTTTAATCTTTTGGGTCAATCTTAGTACAGTAAGGCATCTCTCTCACCTTATTTCAATGTTTAATCTTTTGGGTCAATCTTAGTTTCATGGATAATATTTTGGGTCATTCTTAGATATCCAGTTCATATGCAGGAAATTTTTGTATGTATTCCTTCTTCTTTTTTTTTGTGAAGAATTTAATTTGGGTTCCTATTGTGGGAAAATTATAGATAACTTGGTAGACACCAAAATAACCCAATTATTATTATTATTATTTCACTTTTACCCCAGTAAAAAAGTTATTGTTTCTTGTTTTAAAAATGGAAAATTGTTTGATAGAGCTACAGTAATAAGTAAAAAGCCTTCACCTCATAACTTATTGAAAATTGCAATTTAAGCATTGGAGAGCCTACATCCATCATTTTGGCTTGAGCATTATGGTTGTGAAAAATATTTAGGATTTCAAGCTCTAGAAATACTGCATATTGTAACAAATTATCTAGACCATCAATTTCGTCTGAAAAATAAGTATTCATAGATCTGCAATATTTTTACCATTTTTTTAGTTTCAAATTTTATTGTCTTGAAAATTGATTTTAAAATCATAATGGGGATTTTTATTGCCAAAAGTGCTTATTGAACAAGGATTTGAGGTAAGGCTTTATTGTGTTTTCATAAAACTTAGGCCTTATAAGAAAACTCATCCTTTAAAAATTAAACTACCCTTCCCCTCTTTTAACTTACATATTATATACCTCTCTTCACCCATTCTCTCTCTACCCACCCTTCTATCCGCCCCCTCTCACTCCCCACTCTCTCTCAGTCCACCCTCTCTCTCTTTCTCTTTCTGATTGGGCAGTAAGGGTTGGAGAAGGGCAATCATCTAGTTCTTAAATCAGTATTCTTAAGACCGAATAGTCGAACCAAAAAAGAATCAGTATTCTTAAGACCAAATAGTCGGGCAGAAAAAGAATCAGTATTCTTAAGACCGAATAGTCGAACGAAAAAGGAGGAGTTCCTCCTTTCCTGGTTCTCCTATTTCCTGGTTCTCCTATAGCTAGATACTTTGCAATCACAATAATATTTGAAATGTGATTCCAACCCATCATTGTTCTCCTATTTCTTGGTTCTCCTATAGCTGCATACTTTGCAATCACAATAATATTTGAAATGTGAAACCAACCCATCATCAGAGAAAAAAAGAGGGGTTAAGGAAAGAAAAGAGAGAGGGTAGATAGAGAAAGACAGATTTGATAAGTTGGGTTATGTCCATGGATCTAAAATCCCAACCGGCTACATCTTCACTATTTTGGATCCCAGTTCAACTGGAATAGTTGAACTATTAATATCTACTAGACTTCCGTGACGACCACGGAAGTGACCTACGCGGATCTAACATCTTTCCCCATCTCCCCTTGTTTTGGGGAGGGTGTCCTCTAGGCAGATCTCAACCTATCAAATCTTGAAATAAAAGAATCTGTACTTCTATCACTACTTCCACTATGGCAGTACAGGAATCTTGAAAGCAAAGAATTTGTACATCTATGACTACTTCCACGAGATCCAGCTATGGCCATACAGGACTGAGCTTTCACACAAATGAACCCAGAATGTTCAAGGTGAAGGCGATCACGTATGAACATAATCCCGTTATAAATATGTTCCTGAAGGCCTTGCTTCCCTTTACAGCGTCCATCATGAATTCTAACGATATCCTTCAAAGATATGGTGCTACCATAGCGATCTACGCTTCCTCTCTATCTTGTTTCTAATCTCCCTCAACTTAACCAAAACAACCTCTGCTCCCTTGGGAACTCCTTTGAGAACCTGAAATGCATCACTCTCTGCACGTATGATAACACCAAAGCTGGAGTTATCTAGAAGTACTAGATCATGTAACTCATAATCTTAATTTTTGTAATACCAGAAGTTATTTCAGAACTTTCCACCACATTATCAGCAAAAACTCGGATATCTTCCTTGTTGGTGTCCGATAAGATGATGAGAACATGTCCCTTCACCTTGACAACCATACCGGTAGCTCCTTCCTGAGCACCTGAGACTACCTTCACATAGTCTCCAGGTTTAAAGTATTTACCGAGTTCTTTCTCATTTCCTTTAAATCTGGCATCTTTGATCTTATGTATACATTCTCTTCCTCAACCTTCTCGACCCAGATTCTTGAGATCACCACAGACAACGATTACTGCATCTCCTTTTATAAAATATTCCTTTTTTCTATTTGCAAACAAGGTTGACAAACTGGCCATATCACCATTTGAATCTCCATATCACCTTTTGAATCTTTTCCAGGTTTCCGGAACTTCTCTAGTTCATTAAAACTGGAATGTATATTCTGAGAACTAATAGACTTCATTGACACAGTTTTATAAAGATGGCCATCTTTGAACATCATCCTATCAATAGTTTCAAAATATTCCCCAATCCCGCCTTCGTTCAACGGGGATATGCATATCCTTCATCTCACAGGTGTTGATAAACCGTGGTGGAGGAACAAAGTTCTTCTTCTTCCCGACCTCCCTGCCCTCCATTGGAGGAAGGGATAAGCTTTATTGTAAGTCTGTGCCTGACATTATCAACATCTATAACCTTTACCAGGTCTCCTTTATAAGTTCCAAGCATCACACGCACCCATGTATCTTTTGAAAGCTCAAGGGATTTACTCTCAACTGAGAGAACATCCGTCATCTCATTGATTGGAATGAGCAACACTTTGGTATATGAATAGATGTGTCGCATTCCTTTACAAGCTTCCTTCACATGAGCTTCCTTGTGTGCTTCAATGTATATATAATTCTTTAAATGATCCAATGCAATTACAGACATGATCTGCAGTTCTAATCCTTGCGATTGTAAATCGATAGGATTCTGTATCAAGCGGAAAACCACCTCTCTTTTATGGCCAATCGCGCGTTTGACCATCCAAAGCTTTGATCTTTCAAAGAGGGCATCATCATATTCTAAATGATCATATTCTAAGTGATCTGAATGGTCATATTTTTTAATTAACCTTTCAAGGTCTTCCACATCTTGGTCTTCCAAGATCTTGCTCTTCCTCTAGTAGAAAGAAAGGTCGACGATGCACCTGCCGTTCATCCTCATCTTGCAACCATTCATCCTCATCTTACAACTCATCTCCCACGTCAATAAAATCTACCTCTCCTTCCTCTTCTTCTTCATCATCCCGCGGTTCATCCTCATCTTTGAACTCATCTCCCACGTCAATAAAATCTGCCTCTCCTTCCTCTTCTTCTTCATCATCCCGCCGTTCATCCTCATCTTTCAACTCATCTCCCACGTCGATAAAATCTGCCTCTCCTTCCTCTTCTTCTTCATCATCCCGCCGTTCATCTTCCTCTTCTTCTTCATCATCCCGCCGTTCACCCTCATCTTGCAACTCATCTACACGTCAATAAAATCTGCCTCTCCTTCCTCTTCTTCTTCGTCATCACTTGATGAGTGATCATACATCAAGTGCCACAGAAGCCATGTCATCGAAAACTCAGAACCAGGCTTCCGGGGATGTTCCTCATCATCTTCTTCTCCTCCTCCTCTTCTTCCTCTTCCAAATCCTCTTTCTCCTACTCATCCTCAACCTCGTCTTCTTCATAATGCCTAGCCATGGCTACCACTCCGAATTGCCATAGCTACCACTCCGAAACCCCACTGATGAAGGATTAAGTTTAGGAGCCAACTAATGAAGGATTAGGTTTAGGAGCGAAGAAATGGAGAAGTGATTAGGTTTAAAAGCGTAAAAATGGAGAAGTGATTAGGTGAAATGGAGAAGTGATTAGGTTTAGGAGCGTAAAAATAGAGAAGTGATTAGGTTTGGGAGGGAAGAGATGGCAAAGGGATTAGGTTTGGGAGCGAAGAGATGGGGAAGGGTTTGCTGGTTAAGTAGAGAGAGAAGCGAAGAGATGGGGAAGGGTTTGCCGGTTAAGCATAGAGAAAGAGAAGTGAAGAGATAGGGGAAGGGTTTGCTGGTTAAGTAGAGAGAGAAGCGAAGAGATGGGGGAAGGGGTTTGCTGGTTAAGCAAAGATAAAGAGAAGCGAAGAGATGGGGGAAGGGTTTGGCGGTTAAGTAGAGAGAAAGAGAAGCTCAGGGGAGGGTAATTTAGTCTTTAAAACAATAACACGGGAATAAAAAACAAAAAAAAATAGGACCCGATTTCTATACGGCCAAGCCCACAAATGTAGAAATGCGAGCGGCTTAATAAATCTATGTTTGAGATGGATTTTTGGACTTAATTTTTAAGGCCAGATTATGAATACGAGAAAATAAATAAATTTTAAAAACTAACAATAATAATTCTAGTAAAAAAAATATGTGGACTCTTAATTTCCATTGTTTTTAGATGGAACACCTGCTTGCATCAATTTTTAAAATGGATGCTTAACTCTTTTTGGACTGCATTATGTAGTCCGCATGAAACAATTTTTGGATAAAATAATAATTTGGTCATCGGTGTGATACAAAAAGTAGCGCGGGTACAAAATCCTTTTGGAGGTATCCATAATTTACCCTTGTATTTTTCTTTTTTAAATAGGAGAGAAGACTTGCGATGATCTTGATGCCTGTTGCAAGATCCATGATGAATGTGTTGAAGAGAAAAGGTGAGTAATGTTTCATTTCATAGTTATGATTTGTTATTATACGTATTTTTTTACTACAAAAATCAATTCATTATTATGAATTAAATTGTTTTTTTACACAGACTGTTGATTATTTGTTACAGGAATTTCTTTTGTTTGTATTTTATTTTCTCTTTGCCTATTTCAGTTATGTAGTTTGAGTGTGAAAATCCATGTCTGGTTTGTAGAATTGTATGATTTCATCTGTGATCAGTTGTGGTTGTGCTCTTCCCCTTTAATTGATGGGCTCTATTTAACTATTGGATATATTTTGTTATTCACTTGGTGGAGGTTCTTGCATCCTAGGGACTAAAGATAGATGCAAAGACCTTATTAACAAAGGCCTCAATAGCTCTTGTGGATTTTGTTTTCTCATCAGTATTTGTGCCACACACCAATTCATTTGTCCACATATTCAACCAGAAAGATGGATATGGATTTGTTTTGTAACTTTTATCAAACATAATAAGTTGAACCGAAATGTTTTATTTTGTTATGAGTTGATCATATTGTGTATATTTTTCAGACAAACATCTGTTACATTGCGGTGGAAATTTGGAAGTTGAATTCTACATTGTGGTGGAAATTTGGAAGTTGAATTCTCCTTTATATTTCTTCTGCTCTCAGCATGTTGAAGCCTACGAAGTAGAGGCTTGTAAATTATAACCAAAGCATGTGAGGAAACATGAAGACCAACCCAGAACAGTTACAAGAATAAGCGCAGGAAGTGAGTCACCAAACCCAAGTTACAAACTTGGACTCCATGGTTTGATTGAAAGGAAAACGAGAACTAGAGTAAAAATGCTTGAACATGTAACTGACCACCCCCAGTTTATCCTCCAATATAGATCTTCAGATTAAAGCTGGAGGCTCTGTAGCACATTTGGTAATATCTGATTGGCTTTTGCATAATTAACGAGAGAATGGGAAACAAATGTTCGACCTTCTACCTTCTAGTGGTCCAAAAGTGCAGTTCCTTAACCATTCTTACATGGTTCATATGTTGTTCTGCCTCGGCAGAACTTTCTTTTGTTTTGCTCTTGCCTATAGTCGTTTGGTTATTCTGTTCTATTCCCAATTTATGGCACTGATTGTGGTGGTGAAGTTGGGCGAGCTTTCTATGCTTCTCCTACAGCATAAAACTTATATACTTCCTCTTATCCAACAGTCCATTTTGCATGGAGACCTAAGATTGCCCCATTCACAATGTCACATCTCTATACTATTTTATTTTTAATTTTTTTCTATAAACTACTTTGACACCAAATTTTGGATTTTCAATCTTCTATTAAATTCGCACTAGCGAAAAATATTAAAAAAATATTTCCAATAAAATAAAATAACCAAAATACCCCTAAAAGATTCAAGGGTATTTTGATCATTATATTTTATCGAAAAATTATTTTTAATATTTTTTATAGGTGTACCCGATGAGAAGATGGGACATACCAAATTTCGTATTCGCACAAATTGTATAAAAAAAACTAAAAACAAAATACTTTGAGACGTCGGATCTAAGATCAAATGGTGAGTGGCTCTCTTGATCAAAATTGGAAGGCTGAATGGTAGGGGAAGTATAATTCTTCTATACTGTAGGGGAAGTATAGAAACCTTTCCTGATGAAGTTTACAGCATATAAATGGACCATATGTATGATAATATGTCCTATTTGTCAAAATTCAATGGTAACTTAATATGTCCTTTCATGCTTGGCTATCAAGAGTCATTAAGTAAACGGGCATGGAGGATGTTGGATAAAAAATGGACCTTGGATTTTGGCTACTATATTTTTTTAGAGTGAGAACAAAAAATAAAAAAAGAACAAGAATTATTACAATGAGTAATTGGTAAAGTTTTAAGATATGAAAAAATGTAAGATTATATATGTTACAAGGATACTAACGCGGGTGTTTCGACACGGATACAATCTGTTATATATTCTTTTTAAAAGTTAGAAGTGTGAGACAACACGCCTGTACAATTACATCGTGTACAGAGGAGTTACTTCTGAGGGCTGACATTAGACATCCGTGTCTAACTGTAAGACAAGTTGTCACGTCTGTCTTAAATTGAGACATGCGTGTCTTATGGTAGGCACTCCTGAGATTTTGTATTATTTTTTCCCCATTTTAGTAGACATAATTGTCTGTAGAAGTTTATTATCATTTGCATATTACTTGTATGAATTGTCATTAACCGGTGATGATATGAAAAGAAGAAAAATATCAGTAATATATTGTGAATAGTTTCTACCAAAAAAAAAAAAAACAAGAGAATAGAAAAAAAACTTGATCTATAAATTGACAAATGTGCCTTAAGTCATAAGACCAACGTGTCTAATAACTTATACATGTGTGTCTTACCACTAAGATGTGTGTTGTACAACTTGGATACAACATCATGACCTGCTGCATGGAGGCTATCTAGCCATCATGCACTCTGGGTTAGCCACCCACAGCTTGGGTCGGTAACACCTTGATCCCCCATATCCCACGTTTTGCACCAGCAAAGTGTAACTACCCACCAAACTACTTTTGGTGGGCAGTTACACCAGTGAGTGGATGGGGTCGGTTATTCCTAGTCGTCCCACTGCCTCTGGGGATTGACTAGCCATGCACCTGCATGGGACGGTTACAAGGGTCATCCACTCACACATGCACTACTACTGGCATAGCAGTTTCCAATTAATGATTTCAATCATTTTTTATCATCTTTATTTTGTTTGAAGGATTACAAATTGAGGGAGCCTTCTTGAAATTTTCTTTTTGAGAAAAATTTGTTGGTCTTAAAACTGCAGATTATGCCCTCAGAGCCAACGATTAGGTGGTAAGCAGACAGCTATGCTACAATGCTCACTAGGAAGTTCAAGAAAATCTGAAACCTGTTTATCATTATTTACAACCGATGAGAATGGGTTATGGAGAAGAAAGTATAGCTGTGAGGCCCTTGAAAAGAGGAAGCTACTTGCATATGCAGTTTCCTCAGCAGAATTATGTGGTTTTGAAGATAGTGCTGCTGAAGTTCATTCTCTTCCAGAGCAAGAGAAGATTGGGGTCTTACTGTTGAATCTTGGAGGGCCAGAGATTCTTCAGGATGTTCAGCCTTTTCTGTTCAATTTATTTGCTGATCCAGTATGTTATTTTGTCTATTCAATTCATGTTCGAGGCTTTGAACTCATAAATTTCTTTTAATGTCGTCTCTGCTGGTTTTAAGCTTCACGACTTGTTTGGGCCAATTTGGAATTATGATTTCGTTGTCCTTTACATACCAAATGGAGTTTCAAAATTCTTTATCTGAGGGTCATATGCTTTCTTTCAGTGCATTTCAGAATTTTCTGCTCCTGCCAGGGAAGTTTAGTACTTACTTATTTTTCTACTTTTTTGTTATCTTTTCTTTTGTGGTTAATGCTTGAAATTGGTTGAGGTGGAAACTTAGCTTATCTTCTTCAATACTTGCAATTTTTATCTTTTTGTTTCAAAAGCAATACTTTTTACTCTTTTCTGTTGTTACTGCTACATATGAATGTGATACACAATTAGTTGGTGAATAGAGTTCAAAGGGCTGGTTCCTGATTCTTTTGGCAGGACATTATTCGTTTGCCCAGGCTATTCCGATTCCTTCAGCAACCTTTGGCTCAATTAATATCTGTTCTCTTGGCTCCCAAAAGTAAAGAAAGTTATGCTTCCATAGGTGGTGGCTCCCCATTGAGGAAGATTACTGATGAACTGGTAAACAATATCACTTCATCATTTATGTGCATTATTCGTCTTGTTAATTAGTTACTAAATTTTAGTAAGGCATTATAATGGGCCAAATATGTACGACATTTTGGGTGGTACAAGAATGCTGAGATTGCTTTTTTTGGACCTCCAAAGTCTGCTTTAGGTTGGTCACTTATTTAGCTCTATGAAAATGAGATGAAAGTTAGCTTGAACACTCATTTGCTGTTTATATTTTTCATTTTTGCAATATGTGGGAAAGATTGCGATGGAAAACATATTGCATGCGATGTTGTAGTTCCTGATGGGCTCATTGGCTATGGGCTTTTGTTAATGATGACTATTTATTCTTCTCTTGGTATGGGCCTTAGCCAAAACACAGTGGATACAGCATAGGGGGAACTGTATCAATAAAAAATTGTGACAAGTGATGCTATGTATTATGGATTTCATTTAAGTAAATTATTCATGTCAATCTTAGAGATTAGATGTATTGATTTTTTTCCTTTTTTCGTTTGTTGCACTTTTCAAGGCAGATGCATTGAAGAAGGCAGTAGAAGCAAAAAACATACCAGTCAATGTATATGTGGGAATGTGATACTGGCATCCATTTACTGAAGATGCAGTTCATCAGGTAAAACTTAAATCTCATGCATGCACGATGATCTCTCCTTGTCAATTTTCAATCATGACTCTCCTTGTCAATTTTCAATCATGACACAAAAGGAAACTAGGTTTAAGTTTTTAATCTTGCCGTTTTGACTTCTTAAGTTCATGCATCCTGACCGTGGGACTAGCAACCTTTTCAATTATTAGACTTCAGATGAAGATTGCACTATGTCTATTGCTTGCCTTAGATTCTTTAAAAGATGGGGTCCTTGTTCTTTTGGGAAGCAGGCTTAGAGCTGTCTGCTTTAACTTTCCTGAAAATTGAGCATCAGTTTATGAAAAATGTATCAAAATGCACCTAAGAGATGAACTATGAACCTTTTATTTCCTTTGATTTAAGTTCTAAATACCCATCAAAATGCACATGATCATTAGTTTGGAATAGTTAAAAATAGGTATAATTTTAAATATTTGATAAGTTGGGTGTATTTTGATAATTTTCTCATAATTTATATTATGCATGAACAGTAGTTCTCCCAAATAACATAGTTGGATCAGCAGATTTGAGGGTAGGATCCCATGTCATAAAAAATGATGTAGCTGTCACTCTGGTGCCTTTTGAAGTTGACAAGAGAGCAGTAAGATAGCTGACATTTGAAACTTTGGCTTGCGACCTCCTACCTTGAGCTGCTATCATTAAAATTGAAGGTTTAGCATATTAGGCCCTCACCAAACACTTTGCTGATCTCTTTGTCTTGTGTCCTGCTGACGACCGCAAATATTTGGGATAATGCTCGGATGATAATGATTCTTTCCATAGTTACTTTTAAGTAAACATCTTTTTCTTTTCATTTGGATTTAAGACTTCTTGAATTGCAGTTTAATACATGTGAAATTTTGGAGAACTCACGTTTTATGTGATCCATTTCAGGGGATCCTTAAATCTGTGGGTTTTAAAGACTCGGTGTGAATGAACAATAATAGGTTGACCCCTTTGAATAGATCCACAGGACCACTAGTTATGCTTGCACAATGAAAGCTATTGCTTCATTGTGAATAGCCATCTCCTGTTAGATTAACTCTGTGGTTATGTGCAACGCCTGGAATGTAAATCAGATATTCCATGTCCAGTTTTGGAGGGCATTGGCAAATCAGAAACTTGGCCCAATTTCTTCTGGGACTCAACGTTTCTATTTATATAAAAACACTGATTGTTTTTTTTCTTTTATGAATGGAGATCTATTCAAGGCCTTGTTAAAATGTTGAGTTGTTATAACTTCTGTTATATCATTATAGATATTATGCTTTTTGCGCTCTCATCATTATGGAATCTCTGTCAAATCCCTTTTGATGTTCCTAATGATAATATAAATTCATTTTTTTCTGTAAGTACATTATTGACAAGTACGAAATAGACCTAAAGGAAGGAGCTGCAGATTTGAGAATCAATCCTGAATCTTCCTTGGGCACCTCATGATGGCATCAACCATGTGTCACATATGTTGTCCTGGAGCCAACCATGGTGACTGATTTTTTTTTTTTGATGAAGTTACCAATTGACATGGTGACTGATTTTTTATTTTTTTGATGAAGTTACCAATTGACATGGTGATTCAAGAGAGTTTTTTGAGGGATGCATGATATTGAAGGAGTGGAATGCTGCTTTGTCACCTTCACCTGATTCCCTGCACTTGAAGGAACTAAGTGCTACTCACACTTGAAAAGACCTCAGGGAATTTTCTTATAGAGTGCTAGAGAATGTTGTATGCCTTTCCATGGTATGCCAAGGTTAGCATCTTAGACCAAAATACTTAAGATTCTTGGATGCAGATGGCCTTTAATGTGGGGAGACAGCATTTGACCAAAATCATTTATACCGCGTAATATGTGAATAATACTCATTTATTTCTTAGGAGGCTAAATTTATCCCAACTAAGGAATTTAAAGCCATTTCAATGGATAATACTCATTTATTTCTGGGAAAAGAAATGATTTGTTTTTTGTGGGCTAGGAGGCATGGGCAGCTTGCATTGATGATGATTGGATGTGGATCTGACTCTTTTCCATCTTTGTTGAGTACCTCTAGTTGTTTGTTATCCAGTGAAATGCCTTTAAATCCCTTATTGGAGAGAATATTGTGGGATCTTTTTATGTTGAAAAGCCCTTGCACTTGCTGGCAGAGCCACCTTAATCAAGTTATTATGAAATTCCTTTGTTTTATGTAGCATTAAGATAAGTGGAGATGGTCCACGTAGGTGGCGTTTTATCAAGAAGAAAGAAAAGGAGGGAGGAGGCATGTGGGCCATTAAAGAGGGATGGTTGTGTACTACAAGGACAACATTCATTTTCAAAAGTTCGTTCGTAAGTGGATTTCCAGCTATGAAGAATGCTGGGAATTCAAAATGTCTTAGGATGGAGGCTAAGAAAGTAGTTGATGGAGGTTTACGGCATGTTGATGAAATGGAAAAAAGAAGGGGAAGATGGACAAGGATTTAGATATCGTGGTGAGTTGTTCGGTGAGGGATCACAAGGGATTCCAGTAGGGGGGCATGGAGAACATCTTCAGACTTTGATGTGTTGATCGTGTGTGTCTCTAAAGTGCAGTAGTTTACAGAGTTATCCATGAAGGTGCATATGGTCCTGCAGAAGGCGAGTTATTTGGAAAATGTTAGGTCACAGGTAGACGACTCTGTGATCCACCTTCTCTCTTTTTTTAATGTCCCTTCTTGTCAGTTGGGATTGACAATGATCAGTATGGAGTTTACACCTACCTGGATGCTTATCCTTAGTTGCTTGACTTTTTGTTCATCTTGAGACGGGGTTTTCAGTTGACCTGGCTCAATATGGCAGTGAACATTCAAATAGAAAAGAAATAAGAAATTGGCTGTGATGAAATGCAAGATCTTGAACGACATATAAGAAAAAGGAAGATTGGGTACTTTTAGAACCAATTTCCCATCAACTATGCTGAAAAGAAATCAACGTAGACTGGATCTTTTGGTCTCAACTGATTGATGTATACTGTTTGTGTGCCTGGTAAGCACTACATATTTTTGAGCCATCCTTTAGTTTGCCTAAATAGTGTTACTGATGGCCTAGTTGTAATTGAATGCACATTTTAGTATTTTATGGCTAGTGATTTGTGAACAGAATTTTTGTCAGAATTACTTGCCTTCTCTTTCGCTGGAATAGAAATTTCATGTTAAGATAACATTGCTTGTTTCAGACATGACCTCCAATCTCGTGACTTAAGATTCTTTTCCATGGGACATTCTATTGTATGTTATTATCTGGTGAATAATAACTTGAAATGCAGAAATTATTATGCACGTTAACATATCTTATATAATTTCTGTGATGTGCTAATCAATATAGATCAAGAAGGATAAAATTACAAGGCTAGTTATTCTACCACTCTTTCCCCAGTACTCCATTTCCACAAGTGGATCAAGTATACACGTTCTTCAAGGGTTATTCAGGTATTCATCTGCATGCTGGTTAGTTAAGTTTATCATATTTTCCGATTTACCATAGAGGGATCTGAATAACAAGTAATCTTAATTACTCCTTTGAAAATCCAGCTAGGGAGGATGAGTATTTAAGGAGGTTACCTGTCTTCATCATAGAGTCCTGGTATCATCGTGAAGGATATATTAAATCAATGGCAAATTTGATAGAGAAGGAACTGAAAAGCTTTCGTATGCCCGATGAGGTAATTTCTATATTTGTCATTTTTCTGCATTTGTTTCCCAGAAATAGTCAATAAATGCTCTATTCTTCTTCAAGGTATGCAATGTGCAATGAACTTCTCCATAGGAACCTTCAAATTTTCAAAATTTCAAGGTATAAGAAGTTTTTTGCTTTTGAATAATGTCTTACATAAGTTTCAAAAAAAAATTTGTCTTACATAAGCCACGTTTGTTTCTCTCAAAGTCTTGAACTTTTTGTGCTTCCAAAGATGGGAACTTTAAAGATTTCAACAAATTGATGGTAACCCAAACTTTGTAAGAAACACCAATTATTCTGCACAAACTGCAAGCTTCATGAAAGCTAGTGCTCTATGTGGTTTGACTGGAAAATTGTTGGGTGTCATTACAAGTGTCTGAAAGCAGCATCTATAAGTACATCGAATGCAAAATTTACGTCAATTTCTGGCGTTCTATGTACATGTTTTCTCCTGCAAATGTAGGCTGTACTAAGAATTAAATGGCATGTCTGCCGGTGTTCATTTTAGTCACCCTGGTTAAATTGTAACATCCTTGTTGAATGGTGATGTTACTTTGTTTAGGACAATGGTTTCATGCGGGCTGAACCGTATTTCTACATATGCAGTCTAGAAAGTGTAAAGCATCCATCTTAAAGATTGATGCAAGTAGGTAAAACAATGGAAACTAACGGTCCAAATGTTTTCTTATTAGAATTATTATTTCTAGTTTTTAAAATATATTTATTTTGTCAGATTTATGATCTCCATGTTATAGATAACATATCTTTAAAAATTAGGTCCTAAAATTCATCGCAAAAATAAATTTATTAAGCACATTTCTATATATGCGGGCATGGCCGCATAGAAACCGGGTCCTTTTGTTTAAGGAATAGGAAATGACTTTTATGGTCTTCACAATGGTAATTACCTTATCACTGCAATTCATTGAAGAAAAAATTGGGAGGTTTTACCGATAACAGCCCGGTTAGATTGGAATCGACCATTGGTTGGATCCGATTTCATTTCAACCGGTTTTGGTGACCAATCGAGTATTTAAAAAAAAACATCAAATAAATTATATAAAGTCCAAAAAAAAATGCAAATTTTGTTTGTAATGCATTTTTTAATGTTTTTCATCATTATGGTAAAGATTGGGAATTGTTTTAGCCATTAATACTTATTTTTCCTTTTTCGCATCTTTTTGGAAAATTTCAAAAATACCCCTGGGCACAAATCAATTCTTTAAAATATTTTTTCTTCCATTAATTTTCAACTTCATTTGGATGTGTTTTATTCAATCATTCTTTAAATATACTTTAATATTTTATCAGATTTTTATTATTATTATTTTCTTTTAATATTTTTTGACTTCTCAGGACTTGCCCGGTTAGAACTGTTGGGCCGGCCAGTTTACTAAGTAGGCCGGTTGAACTGCTTCCGCGCCCATTTCCGTTTAATCGTTCCGATTCAATTTTTCCTACACTATTGCAGATACGATAATAAAACTCTAAGAGTGGCATTTTTGTGATTAACTTCTCAAATCACTCTTATCAGGGGTCTAACATTGTTGCTGGCAAGTTGTTTAAGAAAAGGTAGTGTTATTCATAAGCGCAAAAAGGAGGAAGTCTTACTTCACTTCAGTTTGTTCTGACCAGTTGACATTATTTTCTGAAATAATCCAGTAGATGGGAGTCCTATTGATATATTGATACCTGGAAGCATAGTTTCAAGAAGTATGTTCTTTCTCTAGATTTGTAGTGGTTTCTTGTCATGTATAATTGTCTCTGCTTCCTCCCATTAAAAAAATATGGTGTTTCTGATTTTACATTGTAACATTAATGGCATGTTTGATTTCTGGAATTGGCAGCTTCCAGAGCCGACACTTCCAGAAGCTGTAGTACTTCAATGTTTTATTTCGGCAAATGCTACACAATTTTTGGAATCTGCGGTGGCTTTCAAAACAACATTAAAAATTGTAAGTTGTTGCTTCCACTGGGGGGCATGGAGGTGGCCACTTTCCTTCTTTGGGAGGACACGGCTTGCAAAATGGCACCTTCCCCCAAATAAAACACACAGTAAATGTATTTTGATTATGGGATCCACTGTGGCCTACTTGTTCCCCGCCAAAACTGAGCCAACTCACATTAAACATTCAAGCCAGAAAAAGACATTTCAAACTCAAATAAAAAAAGAACAAAAGTTTAAGTGGCGTTTGAAGTTAGCTTGTCACTATGTCACACCACATTCCTTTACATTTCAAACATCAACAAAGAAAAACTATGTAACACCAAAAGCACAGGCAGATGCCAAGTTTTTCATTTATGACACTCGTCCATGGGAAGATTCAGTTTACTATATGTGAATGGAGATTTACTAAATTATTAGTTTTCAATGTTTCCCTTTGGCCACGGAGGCTTGTTTGCTACCTTTTTGGTTAAATGGTAGGTATTGATATTCTTTAGTGCTCATGGAGTTCCTGTCAGCTACATTGAAAATGCTGGTGATCCTTATAAGAAACAGATGGAGGAGTGTGTGGACTTAATTGTGAAAGAACTGAAATCTAGAGCAGTCACGAGTGGCCACACACTTGCCTATCAGGCAATAAATTGCAGTTTATGTATTTGATATCGAGTATTCATTGTTCTGCTTCATTGCTGTTGCATTTGCCTTCTGTGAACTTAAAATCAGTTATAGAATTTCATACTTCTCTTACATGTGATCACTCCATGCTGTTCATGACATGCTTTGTACTATGTTTGACAGAGCCGTGTGGGGCCTTTTGAGTGGTTGGAGCCATACACTGATAAAGTGCTTGTTGAGCTTGGTCAGAAAGGGGTGAAGAGTCTTCTTGCTGTTCCAATAATGTAATTGTCTGTTCAAACTGGGGTCTAAACTTGTTAGTTTGCATATATGTTGCTATGCTTTTACTGACGCTAAGAAGTTGCTGATTTCCTTGAAATGATTCTGATATTAATGAAACATTTGAACTAAATTTTCCTTTTCAAATAGTTGGCAATGTTAGTTGGAATGATCTTACCAATCTAAAAAACAAAATATTACCCAAAATGTCCACTAGGGATGTATGGTGTGTTGACAAAATTCCAGAATGATGTGGGAATCCTTCACAACGAAGAACACCCAGCCTCTTGAAGACATTCAAGTTACACAACAAATAGAGTGATGCTGTTGATTTAAGAAGCTACATTGTTATCTAGAGGGGGGCGGGGGGGGGGGGGAGGAAGGAAAGTGAAGGATTACCCCAAGATGTTCTTTTAGTTTTTTATGATTTTTGGCTATCATGCTCCAAGCCCTACCATTATTGATGAAGGTGTGCTTCTTACTTTTTTGACATCCCAACAAGAATTACAGCATTTCCACAGAAATGTATGAATCTGTATTTGTATATGTATTATACACATATACCAACAGAGGAATGTGATGTATATGCTTTCTAAGATGGTGTATATATAATAAAGGGCATTTGAAGAATGCTCATTGAGATTATATAGGGGAGAGAGGACACCAAACAAGGTCAAGAACATTTTGTGATGTTTGTGGTCCGGAATGTTTCCACCCCATGTGTGTTACTTTCCATTTTCAACCGACATTTGTGTGAAACTCACAGCAAATTGCCACAAACCTGACCGGTGCTCTGGGTGGGAGATCTTAAAAAGATCTCTATTTTTGAATTTTGGATCTTTATACACACTATATTATCAAGTCTTTTTAGAAGTAAAGTAAACTGAGTGGAAGCAAAGATAGACAACCGGAATTGGTTGATGAAGTGTCTAGTCTAAGGTTCTAGGGGCTAGGGGCTAGCTGTTCTTAAAACTCTCTTAAGTTGTCCTGTTGCTCTCCCGGTTTATCCGGATGCACTTGTATATGTATATATACCAAAATGATATGCACAGTATGAATAACAAATTGCTGATACTGACAGTATCAAAGACAACTTCTGCGATACCAAATTTATGCCAAGTAATGTTCTTACTACTTTTAGTGAGAAAGAGTAGTGGGAATTCAGGCAGCAAAGTCTTTCGAGAACTGAAATATGCTTTCCTCCATATACCTGTCACATATTTCTTTATGCATCTTGATATTCTAACAATCCCAAATGATATTTAGTCTGCTGAAATAGACCTGTTCAATGTCCTATCCTGATTGATGTTTCTGAGCTATTAGTTCTGATCCGAAAGTCCAAGCCATGTCCTTGGTACTGTACCTTGGATAGTTGATCCTAGACTTTCTTGTGCTGGTTGTTTAATCAAGCATTGGAATAGAGAGATTAATTGTGTGAAGGACCGTTGCTGATGAAACCTAAATTCTCAACTTGATAAGGAAGCGTCGAAGCTGGAACCATGGAAAAGTGTGTATGGGGATAAAAGATTACTGGCGAGGAGAATAAAAAGTGTTTTCTAAAAATGAACAGGTAGAAAGGGAATGCTTCCAATGGAATCACCAAAAGTTAATGAGATTTAATTGCGCATAGTGTCATTGAGTAGTCAGGGCAATGTTGAAAGAAATTTAATTTAGAAATGAAAGGTTGTAAACTGCTGTTGGAGCAATGGAGAAGACATTTCAAGATGGAATTATAAATGCTTTAAGCGCTTAGGTAAATAAAAACATGAGGAGAGAAAAGCGGGAATAGTACAAAGCAATATCTGGAGATTGTGGGTGTAATAAGTAGTCTCTGGTTATCTGCCATCACCAAATCGTTGTGTTTCCTAAGTAGAAGTTCCCAAAAAAAGGGAAATCAAGAGTAGAGTCTCTTGTTACTCATACAATTATGAAACTCATACCTCTTCAAGGTTTAATGCCAATGAGATCTTTGGAATCTCAGCCATTTCAGATCCTACATCTTTGACTTCTTTTACCTACTCTTGATTTCCCTTTTATTTATCAGTTTAGACTTTGTTGTTCAGGTTTAAGAAAAGGCGGCATCGGTTTTTTGGTAGTCACCTATTAAATTTTTGGCTTCAGCCAACTTGATTATTTCTTAGGACTCTTTTCAGCAAACATCAAGATTGCATCCAGTTATAGATGAGGACGCAAACTCCTACATCTAGAAAGCATTCTCTTTTCCCTTTAGTGAATCTAGACTGAGTCACCTTAAAAGAATCACACGTGATAAGCTAGAGAGGTTTATCAACCATGCAAATAGAGGCCTTCCATGTGACCAAAATACTCTTCCCCTCACTGTGAAGACTGTATGGTTTATATATGATAACTCTAGCATTAGTATCGCTCCACTTATTCCGATTGCTACTTTATGGTCCGTTTGGGGGCATCAACACTCTTAATTCAGGAATACCAGCCACTTAGGCGACATTTCATTTTCTTTGTATAGTGCCCTCATTGACATCTGGGGTTTTCTACCTCTTTTGGATAGCAGCAAACTAGGACGGAGTCATGAACCTTATTCCTAGCCATGAAGCCGATATGTCTAACCCACATCTTACTCGATCATATCACCATTATTTATTATTCGTCATAATATATGAGAAAACACATTATACCCATAGAATGAGTGTAGCGGAGATGAGGATGTTGAGATAGATGAGTAGCAAGACAAGAAGCGATAGAATTCAAAATGAATCCATTTAGGAGAATTTAGGAGTAGCACCTTTAGGTGATAAGATGAGAGAGAGTGTAGACTTAAGTGGGCGAGCCATCTGTGTTGCTTACCAAGTACAGCACCTGTTAGAAGGTACGAGTTCGTTCAAGTCGAAAGACTGAAAAGAGCAAAAGGTAGGCTCAAAAGGATGTAGTTGGAAGTAGTCTGAAAAGATATGGCCTTTAATAGAGCGGAATGGCAGACCAAGATTCGTTTAGCCGATCCTGGTTAATTGGAAAAAATCTATGATGATGATGATGACTATGATGATGTTACAATATATGAGAAGGTTTATAGAATTAAATTTTGTCTCCACCATCTGTTCTCAACAAGGGATGGTTGGGATGAACCTTCATTCGAGCTCAAAGGATGTACTCCAATGTAGGGGGAAGCGGTAAGAAATAATCGGTAAATAAATGATAAAATAAAGCAATGAGAGATTATACTCTCTTAAAGTCTGTAAAGGAATCCACATTAAAAAGATCTCTTCGTAAGATACAAAGACAAACTCTTTTTTCTCCACCACCTTTTTTGAACTAATAGTTGAACGTATTTGTAGAAATAAACCTAACTTGTATCCTAAAAAAACTTAATCAAATATTAATTCTTCATCTTTATAAGAAAACAAAAAAAAAAATTCAATTATTCTCCTCAAATCTCTACAGTGAAAAAATTCAAAAATAACCCTAAAGAAAACTAAAAACCCGAAAGAACCCCAAACCTTAAATCTAGAAATCAGAAAAATAAATTTATTAGAAAACCCATTACATCATACTTGAGATGAAGAATGGTTCATATCAATTGTTGCTTGTTGATGATAGGTGAATACAATTTATGACTACGTGCAGCATGCAGTTTCCTGCAACATTACTATTTTATGTGCTCGGTTAAAATGTTGTTATGCCATTATCTTAATATTTTGTCCTGTAAACTTAGACTGGGATATTCATTTTGTTGATTTTCAGCTTTGTGAGTGAGCAAATTGAAACATTGGAAGAAATTGATATGGAGTAAGCATTTGGCCTTGGAGTCAGGCGTCAAGAACTGGGGAAGGGTACCCGCTCTGGGTTGCGATCCATCCTTCATATCAGACCTCGCAGACGCTGTGGTGGAGGCTCTTCCCCATGCCATAGCCATGACTAGTGCCAAACCAGCTCGACAAAGTGAAAACATGGATTTGGTGAGATCAGCATTTTACTTGATTTTTGGTTTCATTTTGGCTTTTGTTTTGCTTCTTAGCCTGAAGCTCGTCTCTGCTTACATGATGTACCTCCGTTAATATAGTATAGCGTGTTGTATCCTTGCATTGGTTTCATTACAGAGAGTGAAATTCATGAGAGACTAAGAATCGGGCTTGGGCTTTAGTAGTTAGCAGTTTACGTTGGCAATGGTGCATCTCAAGATCGATTCCCACCAATGAACTACCCAAAAAAGGAAAAAATTATGAGATCAATGAAAATTCGTTTTAATGAAGATTGTCGATATTGCAACAACTGAACTAAATATTACCAAGCAGTTCTACTTCTCAGTCTTTATGTATTTATGTGTGTGAGAGAGAAAGGTCTCTAAATCTGTTTTTTCTCTCGTGTTTTTTGTTTTTGGATCTAGTTGTATTTCTTCACTTTAGTTTGCCCTTCCCTGCTGTTGTCAATAGGGCTGGTAATATTCGAGGTCGCTCGGCCCAGTCCTCTCGGCCCAGCCCTAAAAAATTAAACTTTGGCTAAAAACTGTGGCCTGAGGGCTGGGCTAGGACCGGTGGGGGCTTGGTTAGCTTGGTATGGCCTGAGCCAGCACCATTGAGATAGGGACCGGGGCAGAAAGAAGTTGCCTGGCCCGGCTTGGTCCATTACCTATCGGGTCGTTTGTTACGGAGTCGGATGCCTTCGTCTTGGGGAAATCTCGTTATCGCCTGGTGGACAGCTTTCCTTCGGCAAAGTTTTCACACAATTTGCCCTTGTATCTATTTTGTTTCATTTACACCCCTATTTGTACTTTACTACTTTAATTACAATGATAATTCCCTTTTCTAAAACGGAATAATAACTGTCTCGCAGTAAAAAACTATTTTCTTTTATCAACCCTTTGATTTTATAAATTTGGCTATATTTGAAGCTCCCATGAATTCCAAAACGTAAAGGGAACCAACCAGTGTTCAAAACCACGAATCGGGAATGGGATTTGGCCCATGAGCAAGCTGAGTAACTTGGGCTGAGTCTGATTTACTCTGTCTATTACCGCCAAGCGGAACAATGTTAAAAAGAATAAAAAAATATAAAAATTCCGAAAAAAAAAAAAGGAAACATAAGCTTCTAGTAAAAATTAAAGGTTAGAAAAAGAAGTAAAAAATTGGAGGATATTTTAGAAATACTTGAAAAAGAGGGGAAATGTTAAAATAAGTATGCTAATAAAATGTCATACTCCTACGGGAGTACACTAGGCAAAACTTATTCTAGGAATAGCTTTTTCTTCTTAAACTTTGGGGATGAGATCTATAGAATCTGGCTAAGGGCCTCAAAGCAAGAAAATCTATGTGCCTAAAAAAATATCATCTCAAGATTGCATCAGGTTCGTCCAATTTTTGGAGGAAATGATCTAGATGTTTCGAAGCTTAAAATCTTTTTTTGTTCTTCAAATAATCAGATTAGATGGATCCCAAACTTTCTAATAAAAAATTTATATTCCAAGTTAGTGTTTTGCCCAAGATAGTAACTGTATAGTATGCTCCGGAGGGAGCATTGCATATGCCATCAGTAAGGGTTCACGGACAACACTTTCCAGCTAAAATGTTAGAAAGCATAAAAAAAATAAATTACAAAATTTTATCTCTTTTATAATTTTTTAAAACCTGGAATTAGGTCATGGACCGCTCATCGGCTGAACCAATTCCGATAAGCGACTAAGACAAGACCATTGCGCTGATCCAGTAGTATTGTAGGCCCAAATCACTATTAATGTCTTCATGTAGGAACCCAATTTGCTTTACATTTAAAACATTAACAAATTGGAAGATCATGAAAATAGGGCTGGCAATGGGCGGGCCGTCCGGTCCGAAGGGATGGCAATGGACCCGAAACTTGACTCTGGTCCGGATGTGGGTCTAAAAATTGGACCCTACGGGTCGGGTCCAAATCTGACAGGTAGGTCGATACCTCCGTCTGAGTATCGACACTACCTGTTGCCACTCCTACCGGCCTAGCCCTGAAAAAGTAGGGCTTAGGTCACATACTGCAGCCTAAGGGCTGAGCTAGTGCCAATGCAGGCCTCGTTTTGTCAGTTTGGCACATTTTTTTTATTTTTCTTCATTTTTTTTTTTTGCCTGGCCCCGTGGGATTGGGGCCAAGGGCCACGTCTGGCCCGGCCTAAGCCCAGCCGTTTGCCACCCTTACGTGAAAAAAGGTCATAACGTCTTAGTTGGCCAACAAACTCATACAAGATGGTATAAAAGCATGTGAAGAAGATTAGTAGGCCCATGAAATCTTGGCTGGCTACCAAACGGATACAACGAGGCGTTAAAACGATAAAACAAGACCAAGATGCCAAAATTCTAAATAAAACAAAAAATAAAATGCTAAAATTATATTATTTTAGGCCTGTGAATTTTTTTTGTTTGTTATACTTACTCTAACGAAACAAATCGGTTGGCTACCAAATTGGATGACGTAGGCGATTTAAAAGTTTTAGAGAAATTTACCTTTTGTTATTTAAACAATTTGCCCTAAAATTTAAATAATATTCATATGTACATTTCTATTTTTTTTATCAAATTGCTCCTACATCAGACCTTCAAATTCCAAATTTGTGCAAAAGCAAATATCAGGACTTGAAGTTTTGAAGTTCTTTTTTGAAACTCAAGGAAAACTTTAGAGCCTCAAAATATAAAGATTGTTTTTGGAAAAATCCAAGGTTGCACTTCAAATATAGAGTTAACTTTAGACTTTCAAGATCAGAAATTTATTTTAAAAACAAATTTTGACCTTGAAGGTCGAAGATAAGCTTATCACAAACACTAATCAAGGTTTTGATCCCAGAGTTAAACTTAGACATTTAAGGTCCAAAGAAGGGACAATTTGCTTAGTAATAAACAAATTGAAGAAAAGTAAAAGCAAAAATTTGGGGTGATCTTGACAAGAAATCAAGGATACGTGCATAAATTTCTAAAAGTTCTAATTTGGAAAAGTGTGGTGTATCAAGGGCCATAATAATTGGATTGCAACCCTGATCACATCTAATTTACAACAGAATTGTCCCTAAAAAATGAGATTTGAACTCAATCTCTACCATTCATCATAAATGGATGGTGGATGTGACATGCGATGCAATTCAACGATTGCATCATTGACGCATGAAAACCGAAACCTTTTTAATTGTGTAAACCAAAGGACTTCACGGTTCTTGCCTAAAGGTAGGGGTGGCAATAGGTCACGTCAGGTTTGGGTCCAGCGGGACTCAAACTCGGATCCAAAAGAATATTATGGGACCCAAACCCGATCGACCCAACTGGAAAATCAAAATATCTATATATTTAAATATGTTTCGTAAATTTGTTAAATACATGCACGTGTTTTACATATTATAACTAAAATATATAACTTGGGTCCGGGTTGGGTCTACATGGACCAAGACCGGAATAGTATTTGGATGCAAGATTTGGATCTGGACCTGACTTGCCGGATCCAATTGTTTGACCCATAGCTGGACTCAAGTGAGGTCTACCCATCGAGTACTGGGTTGGGTCTAGATCCATTGCCACCCCTACTTAAAGGACTGGGACTGTTGCACTTTTTCTTTGTAGAATGTAGATGGAGCATATTTAGCTTTTCACACTGATAAAATGAGGGAATTTTATCCAAAAAAATATTAATTGGGCTTTTTAAGAAAAAAAACCTTAGAAAATTTTCTTTTAAGACATAATACCTTATGAAGTTTTGTTTTTTATTTGGCCCTCGGTATATAGACTGATTTGCCCCAATTTTAAAACAAAATTTTGAAGTTTTTCTTCTTTCATTTTCTTTCCCATAGTTTCTCCTCTCTCTATCCTCTTTTTGAAAATCCAACACGTGCTTCCCTCTCTAAAAAATGTGAGAGGAGGCAGAATGAGGTTGGGGTTTCTACCCAAAATGTGAGTGAAGGCAAAATAAGATTGGGTTTTTAGAGGGAGAATAAGAGAGGTAACGAGAATGGGGTTGGGTTTTTAAAGAGAAAAGGTGAGTGGAGTAAAATTGAGATTAGATTTCTAGAAAGAGAATATGAGACAATGCAAGAATTGAGTTGTGTTTCTAAAAAAAGAATATAATAGTGGAGAAAACATGTTGGGTGTTTAGAGAGAGTGAGAATAACGAATAATGAGCTAAGTTTTTAGAGATAGAACGTGATAAAAGGAATAACTTTGGAAATTGGGAGATAAAGGGGAGGCTTTCGAGAAAATGACATGCATAATGACAGTCATTTCGAAAAAGCAAATCACTTTTTAGGGTGAAGTTTATGTATGTGCGAGAGATACCCTTATGCATCATGAAAACTATGGTCGAATCAGGTCTAGGTGACATTGGAACGTCTCCAGGGGAGAACTTGTAATCCATAAACGATGATTACAACCTCTTGACTCTTTGGTGACCTACTAATGAGCACTTGTATGAACTGTGGGTAATAGCCCTTGTATGAAAGATGTATTCTTGCCAATGGTTTAAAAAACGGATCGGTGACCCTGATCGAGCACCCAAAAAACCGATCTGGATCGACTATCAGGATCGAGAATCAGGTGAATCGGTCAGAATAAAGCTTAAAAAGAATCCAAAAAAATTATTAAAATTCATTATAAATATTGTTTTTTAGGAATTCAATAAGAAATGAGGGTACTCCATTAAAAATTTTCATGTTTTTGAATGAATATGCGAATATTGATATGTTCTTTCCCTGCATGAACCGTCGTTCAGCATTTAATTTACATCACACAAAAGGATAAATATAGAATTATCATGAAATAAGTATATCAACAAACATGGACTACAATAAAACATAAAATTAGTAACATATGATCTAAAAATAAAATGATAGACGACGTTATTGTTCTTCTTGGTCACGCTGGTGCCATTGATTGAATTCATTTAACAATTCTTTGATTCGATCTAAAAACGAATCATCGATATTAGCAGGCGTCTGACTATTCCCAAATCCCTGAGTGTTAGTGTTTTGTTGTGTTCTCAATCTAAAATCCCCGAAGCTTGTCCATCCTTCATGCTCACCTGCACTGTCGTGTTCATCCCTACACTGCTGTTGTTGGGACTCGATATGTGAATAATATGGTTGGGATAGGGTGGCTTCAGAATCATCATCTCTCTCATTTTCTCTTTGAATAATATGGATTAAAAAAAAATTTAACAAATTTTCAAAAAAATCGATCATGGATTAAAAAAAAAAATCACAAATTTTCAAAAAATTCTATCATGGATTACAAAAAAAAATTCGATCATAGATTAAAAAAAAAAATCACAAATTTTCAAAAAATTCTATCATGGATTACAAAAAAAAATTCGATCATGGATTAAAAAACAAAAATCACAAATTTTCAAAAAATTCAATCATGGATTACAAAAAATTCGATCATGGATTACAAAAAATTCGATCATGGATTACAAAAAATTCGATCATGGATTACATAAAATTCGATCATGGATTACAAAAAAAAAAAACATAAAAAACAAAAATTCCATCGTGGATTACAAAAAAGAAAAAACAATTC
>NW_006499912.1:5066547-5099023 GCF_000471905.2 Amborella trichopoda | reverse complement strand
TTGTAATCCATGATTGAATTTTTTGTAATCCACGATCGAATTGTTTTTTTCTTTTTTTGTAATCCACGATGGAATTTTATGTTTTTTTATGTTTTTTTTTTTTGTAATCCATGATCGAATTTTATGTAATCCATGATCGAATTTTATGTAATCCATGATCGAATTTTTCGTAATCTATGATTGAATTTTTTGTAATCCATAATTGAATTTTTTGAAAATTTGTGATTTTTTTTTTTTAATCCATGATCGAATTTTTTTTGTAATCCATGATAGAATTTTTTGAAAATTTGTTATTTTTTTTTTTAATCCATGATCGAATTTTTTTTGTAATCCATGATAGAATTTTTTGAAAATTTGTTTTTTTTTTTTAATTCCATGATCGAATTTTTTTTGTAATCCATGATAGAATTTTTTGAAAATTTGTGATTTTTTTTTTAATCCATGATCGATTTTTTTGAAAATTTGTTTTTTTTTTTTTTAATTCCATATTATTCAAAGAGAAAATGAGAGAGATGATGATTCTGAAGCTACCCTATCCCAGCCATATTATTCACATATCGAGTCCCAACAACAACATTGTAGGGATGAGCACGACAGTGCAGGTGAGCATGAAGGATGGACAAGCTTCGGGGATTTTAGATTGGGAACACAACAAAACACTAACACTCATGGATTTGAGAACAGTCAGATGCCTGCTAATATCGATGATTTGTTTTTAGATCGAATCAATGAATTGTTAAACGAATTCAATCAATGGCACCAACGTGACCAAGAAGAACAATAACGTCGTCTATCATTTTATTTTTAGATCATATGTTACTAATTTTATGCTTTATTGTAGACCATGTATGTTGATATACTTATTCCATGATAATTCTATGTTTATCCTTTTGTGTGATGTAAATTAAATGCTGAACGGCGGTTCATGCAGGGAAAGAACATATCAATATTCGTATATTCATTCAAAAACATGAAAATTCTTAATGGAGTACCCTCATTTCTTATTGAATTCCTAAAAAACAATATTTATAATGAATTTTAATAATTTTTTCGGATTTTTTTTAAACTTTATTCTGACCGATTCACCCGATTCCCGATCCGGATCGCCGATTCGCCGATCAGAATCGGTTTTTTGGGTGCCCGATCCGGGTCACCGATCCGTTTTTTAAACCATTGCAAAGAGCACTTGAAAGATCCATATGCTAGTCTAATATCCTTGTAACCGAGCATGCAACAAATATGGATACCATGGTAACTTGGGTCATCACCATCCATTAAAATACACAGATAGTGATTTGAGAGAATGTATGCTGGGGATCCCCTGAGTCACACGGGCTCGACAACTTGATAGCCCAAAATCGAACATATGGGAAAAAGCCTAAACTAGCCAGTCTTCAATATCTTATTTTATTTATTTTCAGACTTTGCTGATTCTTTGATAAACCTGGCTGAATCTAACACCCTCAAATCCGTCATGGGGCTCTAGCTAGTACCATCCAGCGCCCTCATTGTCATGAACCTGCTTTTCAGTCAGTTTGATTATAAAATATTTTCTCGCGAAACCATAGAAAGGATAAGAAATTCCGGTTTGGGCTCCGGGCTTCAGTGGTTATAGTTTTTACCAATGTTTTTAAACTCGGCTTGGGCCTCAGACTATGCCTCGGCCCAAGCCGAGTAACATGGATGAGCCCGATTGGACTTGATGGAGTCCTACTCAAGTCAAAAGAAAGCTAAAAATTGAAAAAAAGTTGAAAGTTTGTTAGTATATAAAAAAAATGAGCAAAAAGTAAAATAAGCAAATAGAAATCATTAAAAGTTTATTAAAGTCCAAAAAAAAGTATATAAAAGATGGATTATTAAAAAATTTGTTTGATATACCATGTGCAACGCAAGCCTAGTACAATACATGTTTGTGCATATTGGTTTAAGTGGAAGGCTAAAAAAGGGAAGGGTTAGGTCCAAAAGGATAGTTGTAAGTAGTGAGAAAGGATATGACAACTTATGGCCTCATTGAGAGTATGGCCCATGATAGAGCAGCATGACAGATCATGATTCGTGTAGCCGACGCCCAATAGTTGGAAAAAGGCTCGGATGATGATACCTTGAAATATTTCAAAAAAAAGAAAAAAATAAAAAATTAGAGCATGTAATAAGAAAAGTTCCCAATCATAATATAAATAATACAAAAATATATTTATAAATCATATATTGAAATGTTTAGCCAAAATTTGAGTGCTTTTAATGATTTTTAAAATAGGGGCCAAAAGTTGGCCCCTAGAGCTAGACTTGGCCAAGCCGAGTAGTTACTCGACCGAGTCCGAGTAGAATCGTACAAACCTGAAACACTGGTTTGACAATTACAACAAGTTTGGTAAAACATCTACCTATCTACCTACTCTACATAGTTTGGTACTTTGGTTAAGCTTTTACTAGGGGGTGTGATTAATGATGTGGAGGAGGGGCACAAGTATTTCTTTGTGCCACCAACTTATGCTTGGTTATGTGACAGTTTTCCATGTAACTTGGAATTGGATATAACCGTTCCTTAAGCATTGGAAAAATGAAACTGTAGTTTGAGAAAGTGATGGCTTCTATGTATAAGCAGATGTTGCATATGCTACTTGATTCATTGACTTGGATTTGAAAGTCCCATTCACCAACCAATTTGACCAGCCTTTATACAACATGGTTGCTGCATCTGCCATTCCAAATCTATATTTGTATGTGTGATTTTTAAGAAATTCAAATCTAAATTTGTATGTGTGATAGTATCAGTGTTTAAGAAATTGGACTGGGGGTCAAACTTGTCACCTGCAGTCTCGAATCGAATCAAATATGCTGAATAGGTGAATCATTTTGTCCAACTTCGCCAATTTTTCATAAAGAAAAAAAAAAAATGGTAGAAATTTTTTGAAAAGGTGGTCTTAACCAATGTTTAAGAGCCTCATATCATTTGAAAAATAATATTTTTATTACACTGAAGTTTTTAAAAAAATATAATTATGGGGTGTATAAGTCCAAGAAGGATGTTTTGTGAGTCAGCCAACTCATACTGTGCATATGCAGGCCCCTACTTAAACCAATCTTAAAAATAAATTTCTAACCCAAAATTTTAATGATTCATGATCTGAGTTAGGATAATCATGAATATGAAAGAAAATTTAATTTTCAATATTTAAAATGTGATTTTTTTTAAAGAGAGTTCTTACATCATTTTAGCCCTGTGGGTTTTTGCAACATCCATTTCTAAGAATGATGTTTGCGAGTCTGATCGGCTCTTGTACCTGCTGACTCATGAATAACTTTTCCTACCATGAAAGGACCGTACCAATTTAATCGGTCAAATCATTGATTGGGCCTTATTTCTAAAACCTGACCGGGTCTTATTTTTAAAACCATTAGAATTAAAGAAAATTATCATAGATATATTTTAATTTTTGTCTATTTAGAAAAAACTTTCAACTTTTATAAATCTGGCCCACACGTTTTTTTTTCAATTTTGGACTTTTTTTTTTTTCAAAATAACTTTCATTGTAGTTGTATTACCGTAAATATTATTTTGATAAAAAAAAAAAAACCTAAAGTTGAAGAAAAAAAGTTTATGCTTTAAGGTACTACGATTACCTTAAAAGTTATTTTGATAAAAAAAAAAAACTTAAAATTAAAAAAAAGAGTTCGGTACTGCTTACGAAAGTTGAGGGGTTTTTTCTAAATAGATAAAAAATAAAGTATATTTGTGATAATTTCCCTAAAATCAATGACAGCCTAATAAAGTTTTGGGAGGCTACATAAGAAACTGCCCTATCCCAAATACGCGTTTTGGGAGGCTAGGTAGGAAACTACCTTATCCCAAATACGCTCCCCACACTTATCAACCCTAAGTTTTTTAACCGTCCATAAAAATTCAAAAGAAGGATCATGAACAACCTTTGTAGAAAGCATGACCTAAAGGAATAAATTTGGTAAGGTACAACCTGTATCAGGTAAAAACGGATCTAGAGTTGGATAAATGTCAAAATGGTGCAGATTTGATGAATTTTTTAACATTTGAATCGGATGGTTTAAAAAAAGCGTTAAAAAATGTATCATTTTTAAGGCAGGAAAGCCATTTATTCGAGATATATAATCATCGAGGTAGAGGGGATCTATTTATAGGTCTTCCAATGCTAGAATTGCATTTTCTAGGGAGATTTAAAGTACAATTATATCAAGCTACTTCACAAAAATGTTGTTCTTTTCAAACAAGATCAATAGCTTTTATTGATTTGGTGCTGTAATAACATCAGATTACAAATTTGGAATCAAAACATTGGGAAAACAAAAATACTTTTCCATGACTAAAAAAATGACATAACAAACTCGAAGAAGAGAATTTGCAACCTGAAGTACCAAATTTCCCGTTCTTCACGCACAGTCTTTAAAATCATCCTTTCCCTTGCTTTTAAGATTCATAAAAGTTTATATAAGGACTCATCCTTATACTGTACAAGTAAGGTGCACCTAAAAACTCTTCTAATTAAGGTTGTTTTTACGTTGGAAAACCCTCAAATCTATCATCTCGATCTCGAGATTCATGGAAATGAAAAAAAAAGATTTCTAGTCCTAAAAGGAGTTCATCTTTTAACATTTTATCTGGACCGTCCATTTTCAAAAATTTTAAGTGTTTATAGGTCTATTTGATCGTCATCATTTCTAGAACTTTAAATTTCATAATTGAGGCCAACAATATATTTTCATATCACCACAAGGCTTTGCGGCACCCAAACTTCATTTTCAATATAGTTTTGAGGCACACCTGACTTCAACAGTATAAGGTTGACACCTTATACAAACATCACCCTTTAAAATTATTTACATAAATTCTTGCCACGAAAAGAGAGTAACTTAGGGTAGTGAAATTGTGATATTCGTTGAAAATGTGTCACAAGAGGATATTAAATCTTGGGAAATTATCGCTAATATTTTAATTTTACGAAAATCGTAAAAAAAACCCCAATTTCTCAAAACCTCGCCCACACCTTTTTTTTCAATTTTTGAGATTTTTTGACAAAAAATACCTTTACGGTAGTCTTTCTACCATAATACATTTTTAATGTATTACGGTAGAAAAACTACCGTAATAGTGTGAAGACACGTTACGGTACTTCGAGTACTATAATGAACATTACAGTAATTTAAGTACCGTAAAGAATATTATGGTAATTTAAGTACCATAAATAACATTACGGTACTGTAATTACCGTACTACATAAATATATTCTTCACGGCATTCTTAGTACCGTAATGCTTTGAAAAGTTTCAAACCGAAGCTAATATCAGGGTTATCCCTCTCCTCCCGCATTCTACGAAATCAAAACCAAGGGACACATTTTTTTTTGCAAAATCCCAAAAATCTTTATCTAATATTTAATTTTCGAATAAATACAGAGCAAAATTGAAACAAATAACAGTTTTTTTCTTTTTTTTTTTAATATATATACCGTATACAGATTACCCACCAATATGTGGTTATTTTTCAAAGCATACGGTACTAAGAATGCCGTGAATAATATATTTATGTATTACGGTAAGTAAAGTACCCTAATATTTTTTATAGTATTTAAATTACCGTAATGTTTATTACGGTACTCAAAGTGCCGTAACGTATCTTCACACTATTACGACAATTGTAAATGGTATTTTCATCCAAAAAAGACTATCGTAAATGGTATTTTCATCCAAAAAATATCAAAAATTGAGAAAAGAGATGTGGGCAAGGTTTTGAGAAGTTGGAGGTTTTTTTTTACAATTTTTTTAAAATTAAATTATATTAACAATAATTTCCCTTAAACCTAGCATCCGTGCTAAAGGATTAAACAAACTTAAACTCAAGATAGTGAAACATCACCTATGAGGAAAGATGCTATACCTAGTCACGTCTACTGGAGCATGCTGTAGTATGATCCCTAGTCACGTCTACTCTACTGTCTCACTTTTTCAATGGGCTTGTACGACTTTCTATATAAAAAGGGTTACAATCACTTTTAGCCATTGGATGAAAATCCGTCGAGTTACAATGTATTACAACATTTGATAAATTTTATACATCTCGAACGATATCTAACGATGAATAATAATTGTGATCATCCTTATACCAAAACTAAGTGATCTTATATAAACATTTCCTTTTTTTATTGTTTATTTATTTTAGAGTTTTTTATTGCTCATCACTCCGATTTGAACTGGGGAAGTAGCTTACATTTGTCAAAACAGACCATCAAGGACGGCGCAAACCACGTTTCATCTTGTTCTCATTGACCTCTTTCTTTTTGGTCTCATTGGAAAAAATATTAAATAAAGTTGTCAAACATTACAAAGTTATTGTTAAACTGATCAAATCATCCAATGATTTTGCCTATTTTTCAAATTCAAAAATCAAAAGTAACTATTTTGTTGTTAAATTAGTTATTTGACCACCTTTTGATTTCATTAAATAGTTTGGAGATATTTTCTTATTAAGTTATTCAATTTAAAATTTGCCACAAGATATTCTACTCACTCGGGAGTAGATTGTGCATTTACTTCCTCGGGTAAATCAAGACGTAGAATTAATTTAAGGAAACCAAATTTTGGCAACCTATAGATTAATCTCAATAAAAAAGATTTTATAATTGTGCCCTCTATGCACTTAAAAAAATAATGTCCTCGAGATTGAATAGAGACCATCCTGTTTTTAGGTGGTGAGATATAAGTGTTAGCAAACTCAAATTTTAATTTTTAAAAAATAATTATTTAGTAATTCTTAAGTGATTCCCAAAATTTCAGATTGAAAAATCTTCTTAAATAGATCTATCTTTTATAAAAGGGTTAAATTACTCTAGCGCACATATGTCCCTGGTATCGTTGAGAATGACACTTACTCTAGCGCACATATGTCCCTGGTATCGTTGAGAATGACACTCTCAAAGTCTGGGAGGGAGTTATTTCACAAGTCGTTTTGGAAAGATATTTCTCTAATTAAAAAGTCTTTTTAAATTAAATAATAAATATAGTATTTTTAAAAAACTATTAAAAATAAAATGATATATATATATATATATATATTTATATATAGAGTACGTGAAGCCTCATGGCCACACACTTACTAACAATATTGTCTGAGACTAATGGACAGATTGATGTTCATAAAGTGGTTTATTTTCCACTATCAGACAAGGAAAATGGACAGAGGATGCACCACCTCCATATAGTAGATGATACACATTTGAATATATGTTATAGATTCCCTTTTCATAAAGGAGAAAAATGAGAATCGATCATTAAGGATAGGAATGGGCAGGGTACTTAGACCAACCAATGCTCTAGTTGTTAAACTTGGCCTCGGGGTCAAGCTAGAACTAGAAATCTAGCCTTGGTAGCCAGGCTAAGGGCCAAAGGACATGCTCCATGATTGGCTTGACATGTTCCAACCTTTTATTCTTTATGTTTATTTATTTTTAATAATTTATATTAGGCCTTAATACCGCATGTCAATGAAGTTGAAGGGCAAATTGTAAATGACAATTGTGAGACCAACTTTGCTCTATAGAATAGAATATTGGGTAGTCAAGTAGCAAGATACCCATATGAAGAGTATAGCAGAGGTTAGGATGTTGAGATGGATGGGTGATAAGACAAAAATGGTAAAAATTTGAAATGAATACATTTGAAAAAGTGTGGCACCAATAAGTGGATAATATGAGAGAAAGTAGATATACGTGAGTTAGCCATGTATAACGCAGACTCAATACAACACCTGTTAGAATTTGAAATGAATATATTTGATTGTTTAGATGCTCGCTCTATATAAACTTTTCCTTTTAATAAATAACCTAATTTATCAAATTCCTCAACATTATATCATAGTTGAAAATTGAATAATAAATAAATTAAGTTACCTCGGATTTAACGATGTGGTCATAAAGTCATCACATTCAAACCAATACATTGGACGGTGATGGAAAAAGTAATTGAGCTAATTAAATGTTTTACGAGACCCACGTACTCCCATCACCGTCAGATCCATTGATGGGGCATTGATTAGACTTATGACCATATTATTCTTTGGAAAATTATTTCATGGGTCGGGGATCATATTTCTATATTTGCGGTCCCAGAGGTATATAGTATCTATCTTAAAGATGATGCAAATAGGTGGTCCATCTAAAAACAATTGAAACTAACTATCTAAATGTTTTTTAATAAAATTATTATGTTTAATTTTCAAAATTTATTTATTTTTTCATGCTCATGATCTCTATGTTAGAGATTACATGTCTTTAAAAATTAAGTCAAAAAATAGATTTCAAAAATAGATGGACCCTTGATAAATCTATTTTTGAGTTGAATTTAAGAGTTTATTTTTTAGGATTTATAATCTCTAACATGGAGATCATGAATATGAAAAATAAATAAAAATTAAAAATTAAAAATTATAATTCTAGGAAAAAAAGTATTTGGATAGTAAGTTTATGTCCTTGCAGTCATCTATAAAATGGCTGCTTTGCATTTTTTGGACCGCATATGTAGAAATGAAGTCTAGCCCGCATGAAACAATTCTCAAAAAATAGATTTTTAAGAGGTGACTCAATTTTGACATGCAGTCATATAAACCGTGTGCTTGTTCTTTTGATCCTTAAAAATCATAGTTTCTTTTACCTAACGTAATCAGGAAAGTTTGACTTTGTACTCGGTGCGTAGGGGTCTTGATATTTTGTGAAAACGATTGGCATATGAAGCAAGTAATCCCTTCGGGACAACCATATTATACATCTACTCCTTCAGATAAGAGAGCCATTCCCTTCATTTTTCCGGTCGAACTTTTTGAAATTCACCTAGAGATAATCATCATCTTCAGAGTTTTTTTTAATAATTGGAGTCGGCTACCTATGGATCACTATTATTTGAATTAAAAATTAATATTTTTTATTTTTGTACACTTCAATATAATTGTCTAAAAATTGAAAAACCTTTATTTTCTAGGACATACAAAGTATTTTTGCTTCCCTTTTTGTTTTCATTTTTTTTTTTGAGATTGGCCCAATGTTGAAGAGGTTACATTTCTAAAAAAATATTGGAAAAAAATATGATATAAGATGTCCACCTCGTACTACAGAAGGTGCACTTAAAAATCCACTTGAAAGGGTTGTTTTGACATAAATAAAAAACTTATTATTGATCATCTTGACCTCGATATATATATATATATATATATATATATATGTGAAGAAAGAAAGAACTTCAAATCTTTTAAATTTTTTTAAAGTATTTATAGATCTTCAGATTTACACTATTTTTAGAGCTTTAAATTTAATGTCAAGAGGTGCAAATAGAATTTTTGGCAATCTTAGGGGTTTCCCTTGTCGAAGCCGCATCTTTCATGTTATCAAATTCACTTTGCTTTACTCGAAAGGGCCGGAGTCTTCAAATTTTCAGCCTAGATCAAAGTGAATCGAAGCTCTGATGCATCTGCTTCGCCCTACTTTGTTCCGATTTGGCCCACTTCGGTCTAATTCAGCCACCTTCGGCCGAAACATATAATTGTTTTTTCTTAATTATTTTTATTTTTTATTATTTTAATAATTTTTACATAAATATATGATTAATTTATATTAAATTTTTTCAATCTTCCAAAGCTTTCTTCCACATCAGTTTTTTTTTTCAAACAAATCAAAGAAAGCTCCAAAGAAAATCCCCTTATACAAACAACACCCAAATTTATTATCCTAAAAATTCTTTGGACCTAATTTTACTAAAGGAAATGCTCTCGAGGGAGCATAGAATCATTCCACTATTTTTCATGCATTAACCCAAATAGGAAGCTTCCAAGATGCGACTTTGTGAAATTTCTGAGACACTACAAATTGCTTTTACCTCTGAAACTTAGGTCTTGGTGATTAGTGTCTATACATATGCATCATATCTATCAAACATTTCTCCCTCTCACTTAATAAATCATCTTTTGATCTTCTCTCAATTCTCAACTGAAAATCAACAGCAGGCAAAAGGTTTTCAGATAATTCCATCTGAGAAAATGTTGAAGAAAAGCTTCAAACCTGGAAAATGGTGAGATTTCCTTTGAGAAACCCATACATAATTTCTTTCTTTTTTTTTTTGTTTTTGCAACTTTTTGATATTCCTATGGATATTCATGTCCACGATCACTGATTGGGGTTAGAGTTTTCTCTATCTTGTTTTCCTTCTTTGCTGAATTTTCATTTCTCACTTTCTCTCTATTTATCTCTGTCGCCCCTTTTTTCTTATTTGCGGAGATCTATGGAGATTTCTATGAATTAGATTTCTCTGGTATGAATTATCTTCCGATGAATTGTGCGTTCTGGTTTATGTTAGTGACGATAGTTTTGTGAATTGGTTTTTTCTTTTTGTTTTTTTTTATCCGTTTCTTTTTTTGTGAAATTGGGATCTGTATGAGGTCGGAGTAATGATGTTTCTTTATAATTTGTGCTTCTTTTCATGGATTTATTGGGAAATTTAGAACTCAAATATATTTTCTTTCTTGCTTTCTACAATTTCAGCTAAAAAACAGCTCTGCAATTTTTATTTTTAAATTACATTTTCTTTGGGCCATAGGATTTTCTGGTTCAATATAGTGACTGACTTCCATGGTGTTTGTTTATGCCTGTGACTTGGTTTTTTTCTTTTTTGTTTTTTCAATTGTTGATTGATTTCTTGATTTCTTTGTCTTTTTCTCTTTACACCATTTATTGTTCTTTTAGTTTTTCATGAATACCTTTGCTTGGTTAGTGTGGGATTTGAGCCCCTCAACCTGGGGTCTTTGAATCATGAGCAAGTTTCTATTTTTGTAGATTTTTTAAGTGAATTAATTATAAAAAAATAGATTTTCTTTACATAATTGATTCTTTTTTTTTTCCTCTTTCTTTTTTCATGTATGCTTCTGCTTGACAAGTATAAGATTTGAACCCCTCAAACTGGGTCTTAGAACCATGAGCCAGTTTCTAACTTTGTAGGGGTTTTTTTTTTATGTAATTGATTATCAATTATAAAAAATTCAGAGTTTTGGTTCTTATTTGGTTATGATTTGTGGGTGCAGCAAGACGTCACTGAAGCTCGCCATTGCACGAATCAAGCTTATGAAGAACAAGAAAGGTGTTCAATTGAAGCAAATGAAGAGGGAATTAGCCCAGCTTCTCCAAGCTGGACAAGAGCAAAATGCTAGAATTCGGGTTAGTTTATTTCTTAAATCTCCAAGTTCAATCGTGTTAAATCAAATTCTATAGTGATTGTATACTTACAACTATCAAATTGGAAGTTAAGCATTTTATGTGAGTAAGCTGAGATGGCACCTAACATAGAATCTGAGAATCATTATTTCATATTCCACTGCTGGGTCATTTTTGTTGATCCATACCATTAAACATCATGTCTTTACCCTTAGTTACCAGTTACCTCTGTTGTTTCTTTTGCTTTTTATTTCAGTCCTAGTTTTCCTTTTGGTCGTATATGATCTGCTTTGTTTTTGTCTTAATTTGTCGAGGAACTTGGATGATTTGGAGAATATAGGCTTTGCAATTTTTATATTGTAAGGTTTAAGTGCATGAAGTTGTTGCTTCACTGTTAGTTTAAAATCCTATTCTTCCTTTAGTTAATTTTCCATGTTCCACTGAATTTGTTGGAGCCCTATATATTTAAGTGAGCCTCTTCTACTCCCTCCCAAACAAGCCAATGTACATTCTTTTGGAATATCTCTAGCGGGACAATGACACTCCATTGTGAAACTATCCTCCACAATGTTAGCTAATCTCTAGGGAAAGACCATCTTTTTCCCGGACCATCTGATTATGTCGAGTGTATCAATATTTATAATCAGAAGTTTGAGAAGTGACATAATCAGAAGTTTGAGAAGTGACAGAAGAAATTGTGGCCTACCTAAAGATATCTAACTAGTACTGCTTCATTCTTTAATTTCTCACACTGGCTGCTGTGAATGATACAATACATAGTTAAACAAACTGTAAATGCAACTTGGCTTTGGTTCGGAATGGGTCAAGTTATAGGTGGTCAGGGTGGCATGCGCCACAACATGATGTCTTGAGTTCCGTCCATTCCACGGGTAGGGGACATTTTCCCCACTGAATTATCCCCCTCCCCCCCCCTGCCCCCCAAAAAAAAAAAAAGCTCTGGTTGAAATCTAGTGAAATGCATCAATGAGTGAAGATTGTGTATGATATCTATTAAGTCATGCATCATGACTGAAAAGTTATACCATAGTCTGTTATAAAGTTGATCCTTCAAAATACTTGTTTAGCTAGATTGTCTCATGAAAAGGATAAGCTCCGCATGGTTGTTTATATGATTGGACACATTGATATAGGCTGATTCGAATGCTTTTTGTAAAGCCACAGTTACAATACGAGAAAAGTAAGCGGTTAAAACTTATGGCTCAAAGTGCAGGCTTTTTGTAGGCATCAGATAATGTTTATGGGAAAGCTTTCTATGTTCCCCCAACACATAGAAGTTCTATCCTCCCCCTTATCCAACCGTCCATTTTTGAATGGAGGGTTAAGATTGCCCCAATGGAGGGTTAAGATTGCCCCAATCACAATGTAACGTCTCTACACTGTTTTATTTTTAATTTTTTTTTCTATAAACTGTTTTGGCACCAAATTTTGGACGTCCATTCCTCTATTAAATTCGCACTAACGGAAAATATAAAAAAAATATTTTTAATAAAATAAAATGACCAAAATTCTCCTGAAAGTTTCGAGGGGTATTTTGGTCATTATTTTTTATCAAAAAATTACTGTTAATTTTTTTTTTATAGGTGCGCCTCAATGAGAAGATGGCACATAAAAAAGTTCATATTCAGAAAAAAAGTATTAAAAAAATTAAAAATAAAATACTTTGAGATGTCGGATCTAATATCAAATGGTGAGTGCTCTCTTGATAAAAAATGGACGGCTGGATGGTAGGGGTTGTAGGGGGAACATAGAAAGCTTTCCCAATGTTTATTGTGTCCCTCTTTTACACATCAGTTTTAGGTAAGGATTTGTCTAGTTATTGGCCACAGTCCATGAGGAAGGGACCATCTAGATACATTTAGGCTTTATGTTTTTTTATTACATCCTTTCAAAGAAGTGAACTTAAAAATTCTATTCTATAATTTCTTGTTCCAGAAAAAAGCAGTCTCCAAGATTGATCTTAGATGAGATAAGATGTTTTTTCTTAAAATCAACCATCATATGGGAATTTTTGGTATTGTGAATCCCTTTCTCCATTCGCATAACCTTTGACCTCAGTTTGGATCTAATTATTGATTTCCTAAGAATGGACATGTAACCATTCTTAACCTCTTTCCTTCTGTTGTTTTCTTCATTCTTCAAATATCTTATTTTCTCTAGTTATCTAATAGTTGAAGTTCCTGAGCTGAGCCCTTTCAACAGATTTGTTTTCTTGGTGTGTATTTTTTGAGAACTTCTTTGTTTCCATTTAAGATATCCTTTTATAAACTTAATTTTTTTTTGAAAGTGTTAATTTATAAACTTAAATTTTATATGGAAACAAATTTGGCCCAGCTTTCAGCCTTTTTCATATGCCTTTTTGGACGCCAATTGTTTTTTTACACATCAAACCATTATGATACATGTCTTATTAATGGAAATAGATTCTTATTATGACAAGGAATCTTTATAGGATAATTAGGATTGCATATGTTTATATGTTTAAGGCCTTTTCACAAACAATATTATTGTATTCTGGCATTGCTTTGAAAATATAGACCAATTCTTAGTTCAGCAGCAGACTGCTTCAGTCTTGTTTCTCATAGATATAGAGTTTTTAATTTTCTATAGAAATGGATTTCTTCAAGCCCTTGATATGGAGTCTGACCTTGGAAGGCCTAAAATAGCTTTCCATTGACTTGCCTCTGTGTTATTCTGTTCTTCTAGGAAGTTTTTGTGTTTTCTTCGAGGAAATTATAACTCATTACCAAAAGATAGTAGCCTAGGACTTCTCTACTCTCTTAGAATCTATGTTACAAGGACAAAGATATGAGAATCTGTGTCTGACTTGGGTACAAAGAATGCTACTCAGTGAACTCACCTACTTGTATTTTGCAAAGTCCAGGATGATACATAACATCCGTACAAGTCCTTAAAACAGGAAGTGTATGCATATTTTCATATATGGAATTAATTTGTGAACTCTTGATAATAAAATTAGCCTAAAAAAGTAAAACTTGTAGGGTCCAAGAAATCATAGGCACGTGTTACAGAATGAACACTCATGTCTTATAATGCAGACACGTATGTCCATTGCTCAAAAAAGCGGACCACCCAGCGCTTAGGCGGTCTAGTAGGCCTGGGCCCATTGGCCAGGCCTAAGTGGCCAAACTAGGCAGCAGTCCCTGTACAGCCGCCTAGGCCGTACGGAACCCGCCTAGACGGGCGCTCAGTGCCCAGGGCTTGGGCCCCTCCTAGGGGCGGAGATTTTTTTTTTTGTATTGATTTTTTTTGAAACATCAAGGGTTTTAAGGATAGGTTTTATGTTCATTTGAAACCTAAACTCACAAGAACACATTTTAGAGAGAAAGAAACCTCAAGAAAACTAAATTTTGTGACTTTCATTGGATCGAAATGTTTTTCGAAGTTACGAAAAACGGATCCAACATCACCCAGGTAGATTTGATTTAGTTTTGGAGTTTTATAATCCTATTAGAGGGTCTTTTTTATTATTTTAGCACCAAAAAACATCTCAGAGGTGGGAGTTTGGGGTTCGAGCAACCCAAGTAAGTGCAAAACTTTATTTTTTAGATTGCTTGTTTTATTTTGAGATGTCTTCTTCAGGATCTAGTCGAAGTGGTGATCCGGGTTGGAAATATGGATATAACCTGAATCCAAATGATAAAAATTGCATAAAAATTGCAGTAGATGCAATTTTGTGAAAAAGATACAAAAGGTGGCATAAACTAGTTTAAGAAACATCTTACCGGTATTAAGGGGGATGTTGCCCCTTGTAAAAATGTTCCTGAAGCTATTAGAGAGGGGATTATACAATATATGAGTTATGTGAAACAAAAACAGGAATAAAATCTGTGTCATTTGAATAGATCTATTTCTGCTACTTCTAAAAGAAGTGATCCGGGTCGGAAATATGGTTATAACCCAAAACTAAACAATCAAAATTGCATAAGTTGTAATTTTTGTGAAAAAGATACCAATGAGGGTATTAATCGATTCAAGAAACACCTTGCTGGTATTAAAGGGAATGTTGCTTCTTGTAAAAAAGTTCCTGAAGCTATTTGGGATGAGATTAGACAACTTCTGAATTTAAAAGAACCAGAAAATGATGAAAATGAGCCTTGTTCTATGGCAATATCTTCTCCAAGTTCTTCTAAAAGTGGTGATCTGGGTTGGAAGTATGGTTATAACCCGAATGCGAGTGACAAAAATCGTATTAAATATAATTATTGTGGAAAGGATACTAATGGGGGCATTTACTGGTTTCCGATTTAAAAAACACCTTGCTGGTATTAAAGGGGATGGTGCCCCATATAAAAATTTTCCTGAGGCTACCAAGAGGAAATATACAATATTTGAGTTCAGGGAAGGACAAAAAGATAGAAAAGGGTAGAGCTGCCAAGACTCCTAGGGCCTCATCTATACATATTAGTAAGAGGGAGGTAGAAGAAGAGGAGGAGGGAGAGGCAGGTTTAGAAGAAATAGAGGAGGATAAGTATTATATTGAATAGGGAGATGACTCTGATGATGATGGCCTCGAATCTGATGCATACGATGAAGCTTACCCTATTCCTTCTGATGACGATGATGAATATGATGACTGAAGACTCTTAGTGTTGAGTGTTGACTGTTGTGTTGAGTGTTGACTATTGTGTCCTAGATTGTATATTTTTTGAATTTCTGTATATTTTCTTTTTCGTATTTTTAGTTTCTACTTTCTAGTTTCTAGTTCTACTATCTAACTTTTGTGTGTATTGTCTACAATGTATTAGACTATCAGTGTATGCTTGTATGGTTTTACTGTTTTAGCATTTTATGAAAATATGGATTATGGTCTTATGGATTATCAAAATTCTCTTCTGGACTTCTATCTTTTTTTCTTAACTGGGCTTATGGTCTTATGGATTATCAAAATTCTTATGGATTATGGTCTTATGGATTATCAAAATTCTAATGGATTAATCACTATCAGTCATCAGTTTTTTTTTTTTTTTCAAGTAGGCACTGGGCAGCCTGGACCCCCATGGCCGCCTGGGTGCCGCCTAGCGTTTTTTGAAACACTGCGTGTGCCTAACAATGAGGACACTTGTGCCTTGTTTTTCCAATCCTTGCATCCAAAAATGAAAAATTTCACCTTGCGTGTTGGACATGGATTTCCTATGTCATGTATCGACACACATTCCTAGTGTGATGGTGTGTCAGGCTCTCCTAAAGGCATGTTTTTACATAGCTCGATTTAAAACCCCAGTTTCCCTTGAGAAAGTACTCTTAAACCCATACAACCTTCTCTCATATTTCTTTTGTTTCTTATTCCATGTTTGATGGGGGTCTTTTTTTATTGTCTGGGGTAATGAGGAAAAGACACTAGAAAAAATTGATATGCAACCATTGGAGTTGTGGGGAAACTTTATATGCACTATGTTAACCTTTACATTATTGTGTATTTTAGTTATTTCCCTTTATAAATGATGAAAATACCCCTATTCAAGAACACAAGGCGATTTAGTGTCCAAGAACATTTGTGGTGTTATGTGTGTGTGCATGGGTTGGTGTATGCATAAGTGTACCATTGCCCGGCTTGGTATGTTATTTTGCTATTATAGAAGTTTCAAATTCAAAGACCTTCATTTGGAAATAAATAAACTTAAATTAAGAGAAATGATCTTGTAGAGAATTTGAGCTTTAGGTATTTTATAGAAAAGAGCAGGATCAATAGACGCTAGGCCCACTTCGAGATAAGATATGACTTGTACTATTTAACCTGGTTGGCAGGTTAACTGACAAACCTGCTTGGCTACGCAGTATTTATCCCCTACTTAAAAAGTGCCTGTCTCTTGTAGTTTTCTTCTCCCCATCTTTAGGTAATTCATCTGGATTTGTCATTTGCGACTATTCCTGGGCTTCCCATGGAAAATGGGATTTTGTTTCTTCCAGACTTCTCTCTCTCTCTCTTTCTCTCTCTCTCTCTCTCTCTAAAGGTACACAATGAAAATCCTCACCAGGATCTTGACACTCTCAAAAAGACCATAACAAGAGTTGCATTTGGTCTCATGAGAAAATCTCTAGATATAAGAAGCTACCAGTAATATTGCAGATGTGTGTAAAATAGGGTCAGTGGTCTCATTAATCAGATACAAACCTTGTAAATTAAAGTTTTTGCATCATTCTAACACGAGCATAACAGTAGGGTAAAAGTGGTATGTATCCAGCGGTTGTTGGTAACCTGTTTGGTTGATGGTTCTTTGGTTCACTAGTTTGAAACCATTGCCTCTTCCACTAGTGTTTCTGTTATTGTCTGCCATCATCTGTTTTTTGTACCAATTGAGAACATATTAGTACCCATGAAAAATCTCTATATAAGTCATATTCTGAAAGCTTGCCTTGATACTTCATTTTGTGCATTGTATTTATGTTAATAAAATTTTATTAGACTTGAAAATCTTATTTAGATTTGAAAATTTTATACCCGGCATATGATAAATGCTTGAATCTTTATTTCTTATACCCGGCATATGATAAATGCTTGAAATCTTTATTTCAATTTGAAAGTCTTGTATCTTATGTAAGTTGTATGATATGCTTTGATCTTTTAAGAGCACTTAGAATCGTTGAACCTAGGTTTGGGAATTACTTATTTCCAGTAGCAAATCATATGACTTAGACTTGTTTTGATTTTCAGGTTGAACATGTGATACGAGAGGAAAACACAAGGGCAGCATATGATATCATTGAACTATTTTGTGAACTCATTGTAGCACGCTTGCCAATTATTGAGTCCCAAAAGTATGTAATTCCATACTCCTCTATCCAACTTTCACTGTCCAATTCCGTGTAATGGTTTCTGTTATCTTACTAAAATGCATGTTCAGAATAATTTACATAGTATTAAATCATTGATTTCTTCTATCGGCTTTGATTCGCTGGGGCAGCAAATACCCTCCAAAAAAGTTGGCCAAAGTCTATTTTGTTATATTATATCAATTTGGAAAAAAGGTCATCTCCTCTGAAACTCAATGCCTTAGAATCAGGAGTTTCAAATGATATTGAAATATTTGATATTTCATGTGTTCCTCCTGTTTTTTTTAAAGCTATTGGTAGCGATAGAATTTTATGAAGAGATACCATAGACAAGTTAACATATTAGTTGTATAAAAGACCTGAAAATTACTTGCATCACATATAACTAGGCTCCTGATTCTCATCAATGTAAGGAATGGCCTCTGGCAATGGTCCAATCCTTAAGTTGCTGCTAGAAATTTTCCTGTAGGAATGGTTATGTCAGTTTTGAGAGCAAAGGAACCACCTAAGAATGAGTTTTTGTGGAACTAAGGTCAGCCCTCTAGCAGAAGTGTAATTGGAGAAACCAACCTAACTGGACACTCTCTCTCATTCTTTCTCCCCCCCATAAGTCCTACATTTACTTGTATGGGCTTTAAACATCAGTGACCACTTATATGGAGAGGAGATTCATTCCTTTTTGGGACTTATTTTACACTCACTGAAACACTGGTTGTGGAAAAATAAGAATGCATGCTGAATACCTCGTAGCTTTTATGTACCAAAATACTCTAGAATTTAGGAAAGTTAAACAGAACTGATATAGACAAATCATAAGGTATGCCTGCAAATATATGGGCTTTTGTGACAAACTATCAAAATGAATGCAAGTTCACTTACTAACGGGGCATAATAGGACACTGCCGGAGTCTCTCACTCCAAATTTTCCCTTATAATCTATAACTATGAATTAAGGGCATGACACTCTGCTCTTAACTGGTTGTTGAACCAAGAAGGTAAACATGTGGAGGCTATATGTTTTGGTCCCCTGGAATATGGTTTTTAGTTTATGGACCACCCAAGATTATCACCTTATGAAAGAGCATATAGATAAGGATCATATAAATAAATGCTATTTAATATTGAGAGATTCATCGAACATCAGCCCCATTTTTTGTCCTAATTGCAAAATTCCCTTAAAAGACATGCCATAACGGGTCATTAATGGGTTAGAAATTGCTGGATGTGTAGTTTCCAATTTGCTTCTCCATCAATACAAAAGTACTTAGCTGAAAAAACCTATATGAGATATTGACAGTGTTTCAAAAAGTGCTAGGCTGCACCTAGGTGGTCTGGGGGGTCCAGGCCGCCCAGTGCCTAGGCGGGCGCCCAGAACTTGGGCGGCCCAATATAAATTCTTTTTTTTTGGGTTTTCCTCTCTCTAAAATAGACTCTAATAGGTTTTAGGTTTCAAATGAATCTAAAACCCACAATGCACTTTTAGTATTAAAAAATGACCAAAAAATACCTGCAACGAGGGGCATTTTCGCCCCTGGACGGCCGCCTAGGCGGATTCCTGGGCGCCTAGGCGGGCGCCCAGTGATATCTGTTTTTTTTGGGCGCTTCGCCTAGGCCCCCAGAACTGCCTAAGCGGCTGCCCAGGAGCTGGGCGATCCGCTTTTTGAAACACTGGATATTGGTATATTGATATACCAATGTCAACACCCAATGAGATATTGCTATTTTCAAACACAGATATCTCACTAGGTAAATTATCATGGTATTTGTATTTTTGAACACCAATATCTGCTAAGTCACCTTGTGAGATATGAGTACTTTTTAATACCATCTCACGGGTGTTAAATTCCACAAGACATTGATGTTTCCAACCCTACAACTAAAATGAATATATACATCTTTGGAATTTAAATAAAAATTAAAAACTAGAATAATTTTGTCCTCAATCGGTACCTTACTGGGCTTTTTGCATGTAATGTAAAGGGAATGAGTGAAATTTTAGATAGTCAATCTCTCGGGAGTGTTTTGATAAATTTTCCTTTAATTTTATTAAGTAGCATTTGTTGTGTTTGAAAATAAATATTTGCGATTCGAATGCCAATATCTCACTAGGTCACCCTCATAGGGTGTTTAGAGTGAGATGCTGGTATTTTAAAATCGCATATGTTTTCTAAAATCCACTTCATTTTTTATGTAGGGGCAAATTTGGAGATCGCCTCTTCATCAATGTGTGACATGTTATAATATGTAGTTGACGTGTACTTTGATGGGCTTTTCAGAAGTAGTACAGAGGGAAGGAGTGAAATGATAAATAGTGAATCTCTTGGTAGTGCATTGATAAAATTTACCTTTAATTTTACTAAGTAGCATTAGTTGTGTTTGAAACTTTAGAGCTTTTCCGCCATTTAAAGCAGCCTATGATGCAATTTATAAAAGCAAATTAACAGTAGATAAACGTATAAAATGGAGGCCACTACAATATACAATGCCAAGTACATGGGATGGAAGTGCCGCTGAGAAACATTCTAGTAAATCCTTATTTAGCTAGAGTGCCCGCAACCTAATTAGCCTCCATAAAACATGTGAGGATAAAAATCAAATGATTCCCATATAGAGAATTCATATTAGGGGAGGAGTGAAGAATTTATGGAGTTTCTTAACTCCCACCGCCAACCCACCTAGAATAACATTTTATAATCTGTATACTTAGATGTTTGCTGATTCTTATATTTGAGCCTGCAATTGTTTACTGCTAATTTTTTATCCCTATTGTCTTTCTTTGTTATCCCTGTTGTCTTTCCTTTGTAAACTAATTATCATTTATTATCTCTTTACCCCATTCAGGCATTGCCCCATTGACTTGAAGGAAGCTATTGCCAGTCTAGCATTTGCTTCTCCAAGATGTGCGGATATACCAGAATTGCTAGATGTACAGAAGCATTTTGCAGCAAAGTATGGGAAAGATTTTATTTCATCTTCCCTTGAGCTGCGACCAGGTTGTGGAGTAAACTGCACAGTAAGAGAAGCTTTATAATAACTCTTGTAACTGTCACTCTAATGTTTATTTTCTACTTGAGAAAATGATGTGGGAAAGGAAACAAAATATGCAAGAATTGCGTCTCTCATGGTTCGGATCTAATTCAACCTAAAAGAAAAAAAAAATGAAGTTTTAGTATTGAGTGTCAACTGAGAAAAATGCACAAAACTAAATAAAAAATTGGGACACGGAAGTTGGGGGACTGAGAGAGTAAATAAAATCTGTATCTTTTGTGGAAAAGAGATTGCCAAAAGTTTGGATTTATATCATTGTTGTTAAAACTGGACTGGTCGCTGAACCGGTGAAGGCACCGGTCTGGTCAGATCAGTCAAATAAATAGATAAATAAACAGAAAAATACATGAAATTTAAAAATTATATAAACTTTAGGAATACCAGAAAAAAAAAGAAAATTCAGAAAAATTTAAAAATTGTTGGAACAAACATTGAATCATAACACGTCATATGTGCATATCTCAATCAATTCTCATGATGAACTCCAGTAACTCATCAAACAACATTTTCCAGAATTGCATTTTGGCATTAAAGAAAAAAAAAAGTATGAAAAAATAATTTTTTCACATAAAAATAAAATAAATGGCAATACTATCCATAATATGGAATAAATTTTGTCTACCATTGAAGTGTTAAAAAGCCAAAGATAAAATATAAAAGAAAATCAAAACAAAAACCACAAAGAACCTCATATTTATAGTAAAAAATGAGTATAAGCTACCGTATAACCAAAAACCAACAATGGTAGGCTTACTAAAGCGTAAGCAACCATTAAGTTGAATACAAAAACAACATTTTGCTTAGATTTTGAACAAAAGAAAGAAAGCAAAAATCATTTCCTGCAAAAACCCTGAACTCAAAATTTTTTCTATTTATGCAAATATAAAACAAACAATCCAAAAACAGAGTTTAATAAATTTACTTTTTTGTTGAAATAGGGCAGATTGCTCTGCGGTATCCTCCCAAATAGTTGCTGGATTTTTGTGAAAGAATTGGGAGCTTTACCCCTTTCTTATTTTTTTATTTTTAATTTTAATTTTTTTGGTGGGGGTGGAGTGGGGGAGGGGGGGGGGGGAGAGGGAGAGTAAAAATCGCCTAAGCAGCTCTTTCTCGCTAAAAATTTACTTCGGTATGAAATCTTCTATTTCCCTCAGAGAGAAATTCTCTGATTTATATCTCGACAGCAATTCTGGTTTCTAAAGCGGAAAATAACTGTTGCTTTTCATTTATATTTTTAATTATATATGCGTCTAAAACCTTTCCTTATTTAAAATAATGTATGGGAGGGAGGTAGGTGTCATGTACTTGTAAGCAATGATTTGCACAGGTGTGCGCACGCATGCATGCACACACACACACACCTACAAAGAAAAGGCGGAGGTGGGGTGAGGGGTAGGGGACTGGGAAGGCAGGGCATGATTGAATGTTTGATCTTCATGGACATGGATACAAGATTTTCTCTCTGTGTGCTTTCCAAAAGTTCCATTTCATGTTTATAATTTTCTTTATGTTAATCATGAAAATCCAGATGATTGAAAAACTGTCTGTAAGAGCCCCAAATGGTGAGACCAAAATTAAGATTTTGACTGCAATAGCCAAGGAGCATAACATTGACTGGGACCCTGCTGCAGCTGAGGAGCAAATTATTAAAACTCATGAAGACTTGCTTGTAAGTTTTCATGGAAGTAGCTTGACTGTCTTTCCCGGTTAGAATTCAAATGAAATGCATACTTATCTGAAAAAGTTTAATATTTTTCCTACTCACTACATTCATCATCTTGATTGGGCAGGTTGGATCAAACAAGTTTGTAAGTTCTGCTAATGTCTCTGTTCAACCATCAGATCTTGAGTTCCCATCCCCTCCAACTCAAAAGCCAGTACCAGCATCACAATTGCCCCAGGATGAGGCGAGAAAATCACCTGCCAGTTCTGAAACTTTTCGTTCTGGTGAAACGATGTCTCCTCACAGTACCATGCGTAGCGACCCGCCTCCTACTGAACCAAGGCCTCCAGGTAATAAATGGGGGACTTCAAAGTGGCATTTTGTTATTTGATGTATGTGTGTTAAGGAAGCCCCACCCCCCCGCCCCACCTTTCTCTCTATCTGTTGTGTGTGTCCAAATGCGTCCACATGCCAACTATCACAGGAACAGTTTCTCTTCTTTTTCGTCTCCAAGTTTTCCCTTTCTCCATAGATTTCCTTTTCTTTCTTAACCTGCCCATTACAGGCAAAAATGTCCTTGTGGACAATACACCAACCAAGAAGCCTCCCCTATCTTAGACCATGTTCAAGTGTAGTCCTATATCCTGCAGGTTCTTCTTTCTCCATTGGTGGTGTGCATCCACATGACTGTGTGGACATGCACATATACCTGTGTGGAGAGAGAGGGAGGGAGGGAGGGAGGGAGAGAGAGGGAGGGAGGTAGTATTCACATTTTCATCTCAATCTCGCTCGTGCTATCCCTGGTTTATGCAGATAATAGAAGTGAAATTAGAGAATCCAGATTCTCATCTTTCGAGGAGGGGAACAAAACTTCATTGAACCGCCATGGATGGAACATGGAATTCAAGGATGCAGCATCTGCTGCCCATGCAGCTGCCGAATCAGCAGAGAGAGCGAGCATAGCTGCTCGTGCTGCTGCCGAGCTCTCTATTCGTCCTAGAACTCAGCACCCTATGGAACCATATGCCCAAACAACTTCCTCTACAATCAATCTTTCTAACCAATGGGGGCAGAGAGAGAATGAGAATATTGGTAATGAAAGTGTTGCTAGAAGTCATAGCAAATCTAGCTCCCATGGCTCTAGTTCAAGTATTACTGAAGATGACATTCATACTCAAAACATAGATGTTCTTTACCGAAAACCCTTTTCGGGTATGAAACCTGGCTGCAGTAAACCTGAGGTGGATGAAATGAACGAATATAGAGAGGGCAAGAGTGAAAGTGGGTCTCAGTCCTCTCAGCCTAGTTTCACTAATGATTATGGGCATGGGAAATATCCTAAAGAAGCTGAACAATCTTCCTTTATATCTAGTATCCCTGATGATGGCTATCCTAAAGAAGCTGAACAATCTTCCTTTATATCTAGTATCCCTGATGATGGCTATCCTAAAGAAACTCAACAATCTTTCTCTAGTTTCAGTAATCCTGATTATGGACATAGAGATTATGCTGAAGAAACTCAACAACCTTCTTCAAGTTTCAGTAAGCGTGATTATGGACATGAAAATTACGCTAAAGACACTGAACAACCTCCCTCTAGTTTCAATGACCCTGATTATGGGCATGAAAGCTACTCTAAAGACACTCAACAACCTCACGATCATTTCATTACCCATTATGGACATGGAAGTTACCCTCCAGAAACTCAACAACCTTCACCTCGATTCAGTACCTCGGATTATGGACATAAAGATTATCCAAAAGAAACTCAACAGCCTTCTTCAGTTGATCACTCATCTGTGGTTTTCGATGATTCCAGTTCAGAAAGTGATGCACATATCATACCAGAGGGGAATGACAGTTATAAATTTGATTATGACAAATTTGATCAAGGAAAGCTATCTCCTACTCTCTCCCTGGATTCAGAATCGCGAGGCCTAAAGGACCAGAAGGGTGCATATTCAGGAAGTTCTCCTTTTCATTCTCTGGATTCTGACATTTGGGGTCCCAAAGAACAGATGGCTGGATATTCAGGGAGTTCTATTCACTCTCAAAATTCAGACCCTTGGGGGCCGAAGGAGCAGATGGCTGGATATTCTAGTCAGAGAAACACCCATCTTAAAATGGATTCTGCTGGAAACGAAAATTCTCCTTTTGAGCCATCTCACATCACTCCAAAACCTGAAATTAAGCGACCATCTAGGGATCGGTCCCCTGTGGTTTTTGATGACTCAGATGCAATGAGTTCTGAGAGTGAAGAGGAAGTTCATATGTATAAGCCAGGTGAAGAAATGGAAGCCAAAGGCCCCAAGGAAACATTGGAGGACAAGGGCTCTAGCAAGAGAGAGAGCTTAGAGAGCGAGGGTGAGCTGAAACTGGGAAAAGTAGTGGGTGGCCTGAGGAACAAGCCTTTTGTTCGGCCCCCATATGTAAAGCCTCCCGTGAACACTGATAAACCAGCTTCTATAGACTCTCCCAAGACTTTTACTTCCTCAGAAAAAGCTCATAACCAGGATAGAGAGCACAAGAATTCACAGGCCGGATCTTTCAAGAGAAAAACCAAACTCAGTGCTCCTCGAGTTCCTAATTATTTTGATTCAGAGAGCGAAGATTCCGAATCTGAATCCTTCATTAGACCTGTCGAAGTTAAGAGTTTTACTGGTGGAAAGATTTCTCATAGGACTGCACGGTCGAGGGATTCACAATTAAAACCCAGCGACCAACCTGGGAGCAAACAAGAGTTGTCTTATGCTGGAGATTCTATTTTGAGTAGCAGTAGTTTGAGAAAAAATTTCAATCAGCCTAATCCATCTGTTTGGGTTGCACAGGACGTGGTGGGTTCTAGTGATAACGTGAGAACAAGATTATCGCAGGTTAATCTTTCAGCTGAACAGCCTCTAAGGCCTCTGCCTGAGAGAGAATATGCAGAGAAGGAAACTATGAAACCATATTCTTCTAGTGAGAGAAAGAGTTCTAGTGTGGCAAACCGAACATCGCAACTGTATCCAGGCGAACAGCCTGTAAAGAAACCATATACATCTAGTGAGAAAAAGAGTTCTACTGTGGCAAACCAAACGTCGCAACTGTATCCAGGCGAACAGCCTGTAAAGCCTCTACCTGAAAAGAAGTACGCAGAGGCCAGGGAAGCGCCAAATCCATCGACCTATAGTGAGAGAAAGAGTAGTAGTGCGAGAAACAGGCCATCCCAATTGAATGAACAGCCTGCGATGCCTGTGCCTGAGAAGAAGGTTACTGAGACCAAAAAAAGTTCAAAACCATCGGGCTCTAGTGAGAAAGTTGAACCCGCCAGAGTTTCTTCGCATGTCCACCCAAAGTTACCTGACTATGACAAACTAGCTGCACAGTTTGAGTCACTGAGAAAAGACCGGCGTTCATCTTAGAACGGTTTCTGTTTGTCTTAGATCTATCGTGAGAATTTGAGTTTTAATAATCAGTTTGTTTCACATTTATTTGTAATATTGGTTGGAAGAAGAGAGAGGTCTGTTTCACATTTATTTGTTATATTGGCTGCAAAGAGAGAGAGAGAGAGGGGGAGCAAAATGGGGTTGTGGGATTTGAAGATGAGAGGGACGAAAGTTTTGGAGCCTGAGAGAAGTTTTAGAGAAGACGTAGTCCAACAGGTTTCCAGTTACTTGTTAGTCTTGAACCATATATCGTTGCCAGTTCTCTCTCTCTCTCTCACCCCTAGGAGATCAATTGTTAATATTTTACTCATCTTTTGATTTAATATCAATCAAAATATCTATCAAAATACATGCGAAAACAAGTTCAAATAGGTGAAAAACAATGAATTATTAACTTGCTAAAAAGTTTTGGTTTTTTTTTTTTTTTTGACAAATTTCTTGATTGTAAAAAATCCCATTGACATGATTTTTAAAAAGAAATTGTTTCATGCAGGCTGGACTGCAATTCTTCATGTATGGTCCCAAAGTATAAGGCATCCATCTTAAAGATGAATGCAAGTCGGTGTTCCATCAAAAAGCATTGGAAACCAATGGTTCAAATGTTTTTTACTAAAAATATTATTTTTAGTTTTTAAAATTTATTTATTTTTTCATATTTAAGATCTCTATGTTAGTGATTTTATGTCTTTAAAAATTAAGTCTTAAAATCCATCCCAAAAATAGATTTATTAAGAGGCCTGTATTTCCACATATGCAGGCTTGGCCGCATAGAAATTGGGTCTTTTTTTAAATTTAGTCGTGGGAAGTCGTGGAAAGCATAATCACAGCAGTGTGAAAAACCTCATGATGAGAATATGCTTATACCTGAGTAAATCAATTATCTGTCAACAAACGTCATGGCATGTTAGTCAATTGCACCTTCATGACCAAGTGTCAGTCAATTGCACCTTCATGACCAAGTGGGAGACACTGGCGTGATTTTTTTTATATAAAATAAGAGTCCTAACTTGGAGTTGGTCTTATAATTTTTTGGCTTTTTATGCATAAAGTAGCCAATTTCGAGATTCAAATCCATGCTCTTGTGTTGGCTATCCGAGCTTTTTGCCGTCACACAAGTGATGGCCCCTTGTGTAATAATTTATATTAAATAATTTTTATAAATTTTATTATGTAATAATTTATATTTATTTTATAAAAAACTAGTAAAAAAGAAAATATCTACAGTGAATAACCTACAACCAGCCTGATTTTTCAAAGGAAGTTTTTTCACCCAAGTGGTTGAGGAAATGCATACATTGATGGAATGTAGATAACAACTTGGGAGAGGTTTGCAGTTAAGGAGGGACTGGAGATAATGATTATTAGTGGGATAACGCACATTGCAGGAAGCAATACAATATAAAAATAAAGAAATATTCAAAAGAAAAAATAAATTATCAATATGATTTGCATATAGTTATACGTGGTTAAACTGTATTGGAAAAGGAAAATAAAAATATAATGGACATGAATTCAAAATATCAAAATATTATATTTTAAAAATAAAACATTGTGAAGTATTTCATTTTTTCTGACAGGTAAGTAATTGTTAAGTATTTCTTTCCGAGCATATATGCTATGCGCCCTCGATAGCATAGTTTACTTCTACTCCGTAGGTCAGAAGTCTTACTTGGGAGGATTTCTTCAATATGAAACTTTGTGAACTACTTAAGAACTACTAGATGAATATTCTAAAATAATAATAATAATAATATAAAAAAAAAATGAGTTTTCTAATATTTAGATCTCATCAACTAAAAGTTGGATGGTTTCAATCTCAAAACATTATTTTTCTTTATTGCATAGAGGGTACAATTAGGAAATGTTTTTTATTGACGTTAATCTATGGTTTGAAGATGGTACACCAAAATTTGTGGACCTAAAATTATTGGTTTTACCTGAGGGGGTAAATGGACAATCTACTCCCCATGGGAGTAGAACATCTTTTGGCTTTTTGAATTATAAGATTTAATTTTTTGAGTACTTAATGAGAAAAAAATTATTTAAATTCACTGGAAGAGCTTGGTTCAATTGAAAAACCTTTAATTAGATCATCTCTACCTCAGGATATATAGAAATGAGAAAAAAATAGATTTCAAATTTTGGAAATAATGCATCTTATGATGTATTATTTCAACCGTCTATTTTCAAGATGTTCAAGTATTGATAGATCTGCTCGATTTACTCTATTTTTAATCTTTAAAATTTACAGTTAGAGCTTAAAATAAATTTTCAGACCATCAAAAAGATTTCTGATACCGAAACAATATATTTTAGCAATATTTAATGATGCGCCTTACTTTGATTGGTTAGGGCCCAGTCTTATATAAACTACACCCATTAATAATTCATTGCCAAAAAATTAGAAATTGCTGCAAATTGGGTCTAAAGGACAAAAATTTAGTGAAAAGAATAACTTATTTACAAGTATCTAAGAGTTCTTAAAAAGAATAAATGTATTTAAGTTTTTTTGAAAGCTCTTCTCATGAGCTTGAAAAAAATAAAGAAAACAATTGCAAAATTCATGACTTGTAATTTAAATTACTCAGGCGTTACAGTAAATATAAAAATATTCATATTATACTGCTAATAATGTGATGATGATGATAACCCAAATGATTGCTTACTCTGCATGTGTATACTATCCATCTATTCCATAGGATAAAACTTGCATTAGGAATATATATTATATCCCAAATTCTAGGGATGTGATCTCTAGACAACCAACCTCAAAAAAAAAAAAAAACTCCTACTCCCTATATGCCTAAAAAGAATGGCATCCAAAGATTGCACACTACAACTATTTAATTTTTGAAAGGAATGTTCAAGAACTCAAAATTCAAAATTTTCTTTTGAAAATAATCATTTAGTTATAGTTAAATGTATTTCAAAATTTCAAATAAAAAAGAAAAAAAAATCTCCTGAGTAAGTTTTGTGCCCTGAGAAGTAAATATATAGTATGCTCCTAAGGGAGCATATTATACATGCTCTAATAATAATAATAATAATAATAATAATAATAATAATAATAATAATAATAATAATAATAGTAATCATCATCATCATCATCATCAAATTGGATTAGTCAAATATATTTAATGGAGAATATTAATATTAATATAGTTTTATTGTAATGTACTTATAAAGTTGAGGTTCTAAACAATCAAAGTAAGGTGCATCTTGAAATAGCGTCGAAAGATGTTATTTCCTTACTGAAAATTGTTGTGATGACTTGAAAATTGACTTTCACATCTTATTATAAAATTTAAAGCTTAAAAACTAGTGTACATCGAGCAAATCTATCAACACTTGATAATCTTAAAAATTGATAATTCATAAAATATACTAGGGGAAATTATAGATACCACAAAAAAAGTTTCGGTCCGGCAAAAAAACGTGCTGGACCGCATTGGATTCTAGTTACTTTCACATGCCCACAAGGCGGTCCAATACACTTTTGTTATGGATCAAAAAACTTTTTGCAATCCATCACGTTTTTGTGCCAGACCGAAATTTTTTTTGTGGTCTGGCGAGCATGTGAGTGGTAGAGGTAGAGAGAGAAAAATTGAGGGAGGGTAAAGAGAGAGAGATAGAGAGAGAGAGGGTAGAGAGAAAGATAGATAGAGAGAGAAAGGGTGACGGAGGGTAGAGAGAAAGAATAAGGGAGGGTAGAGAGAGATAGAGTGAGGAAGGTTAGAGAGAGAGAGAAAAAGTGTGAGGGAGGTTAGAGAGAGATAGAAAGAGAATAGGGTAGAGAGAGGATTGGTGAGAGTTTTTTTTGGTAACTAGAGAGTGCGAGAGTTTGTGAGAGAGAAATATAAAAAAAAATATGTTGAAAAAAGAAGAGAGGGAACAAAAATGGCATTTTGGTCTCAAAATGCTTTGACTATTTGAGTGGGCAGGTAAATACAAGAAAAAGTAAGGTTGGAGTTTAAGGATAGGATGTGTAGAAAGTTGAAATTCGAGGGATATCTATAAATTTCCCAATATATTACATGATACACCGTTTCCAAGACTCAATCCATTTTTTCTAATAGTCATACCTTTTGAGGTCGAGATGATTGATTTGATGATTTTTTAGTATTCAATTTTATTTTATTTTTGAAAATAATCATCTAGTTATAATTAGATGAATCTTGAAATTTTTAAATAAAAAAAGGAAAAAAAAAAGGAAAAACTTCTTTAGTGTTTTGTCCAAGAGAATAAATGTATAATATACTCACCAAGGGAGCATAGTATGTGTGCTCTATATAAATATTAATTAGTGTAATGTTTATAATGGTGTAATGTTTATACCACTATACTATTAAAAAATATAATTTATTTATGGGAAAGTATATAATGAGATCATTTACCTTTGATACAAGATGACCACAATTCATTTTGGCCATTGGATGTGAAATTGAGTAGTTGCATTTATTTCATTGACCAAATCAAAGTTCGAAAGATTTTTTTCTAACTTTGTCACACACCCAAGCTATCAGATTTTACATCGAATGGTTGTAAGTAATTGTGATCCCCCTATACCAAAGGTAAATGGTCACATTGTATACAATCCCTCTATTTATACAATATAATGTAATTTATTATAATATTAAATGAATGATAATAAGTATTATAATTATATTTGTAATAAATAATGTAGTTAATAATCAATCACGAATAATGTCACCATTAACACACCCTTGATATTAACATTATTACTAGCATAAAAAATATTGGCATTATGAATATTATTAAGATGTCCAGGTTAATGAACATTATTAGCATTATTGTTAAATAAATTATTACTTGCTAACCTTAAAGTTATAATTTATAATTACATGTAATAATAATATTTACCCTAATTATTTCATTTAAAAATTATTATAGACACCCATTATTAACATTATTAATTTTCTTGTAGATTTTATTACATTAGTTGAATAACATTTATTGGTTTATGATTGAATTTATATGAATAATGAAATTTTGTACATTATTAATTTACAATTTTTTGAACATTTATTGTTATTTAGCAAATAATTATTAGATAACATAATATATTTTGTTAAGTATGTAGGTTTTAAATTCTTGTTGATAAGGACGAAATAAAAAATTCTCCAAAAAATTTATGGAGTAATTATCTTCTTGCAAAATTTGTTATTAAATTAAAAATATTGATAAAAAGATTCATCTTGAATAGGTGATAGCAGTTCCATAAAGAAGACAGAATGAACATGCCCAAAACGTGTCAACAACTGCTGGAAGAAGTCCAACATAAATAATTAAAAACCAAATGTAATTAAATCCCAAATATCGAATAGTTCTAAATTAAAGAAATGATAATATTTATATTTCATAAACACAAAATAATGGAGCAGGATTGAAGAAAGAGAGGCGGGGGCAGAGGGAGGGAGAGAGAGTGAGTGTAATTATTTGTTTTAATATGTCAAAAGGTATTATACTCCCTTGGGAATATACTGTCCATGTACTCCCTTGAGTAAAATTTTAAGTCCCGATTTTTGGGGATATAACATCTTCAACTATTCTATTAATCTCAACAAATCTTTTTTTTTTTTTTCTAATTGTACCCTCTACGTACCTAAAAATAATAAGGTCTCAAGATTGAATTGAGACCATCCAACTTTTAAACGGTTAGTTTTAAGGGCTTGAAAAAATCTTTTTAATTAGGTCTATTGACTGAGGGAGTAAAGATGAACTATGCTCCCAAGAAAACAATAATAGACGTGCCGTTTGATATTATTTATGAGTTGGAAAATAATTCGCTTTAGAGAGAGAGAGTATTAATTTTGAGGACCATGCTTCTATTGCTCCAAATTGTGAAAGCCACAAAGTTGAGAGAGAGAGAAACCATAATAAAAATGTATATATATCGGAAAAGTCTTCCCAACATCTATCGGCGAAAATGAACAGTGATTTCACCTACTTTCATCACCGTCCAAAGTTCATCGTATAGACACGATTATCTGATAGTGTTTTATTTTTTATTTTTTTTATACAAATCAGAACGGCCTAAAATTTGGTGCGTGTGTACATCTTAGTGAGGCACACCTAATAAAAATACAAAAACAGTAATTCTCAGAAAAAATTGACCAAAATAGCTCCGAAACATTTTGGCAATATTTCAGTCAATGTTTTTCATGTAAACTATTTTTTTGATATTTTTCGTACATTCACCTATTTTTGATGAACATACGTTCCAAATTTGTAAAAACCTATAAAAAATAAACACTACCGGACAATTATGATCGTGCGATGAACTTTCG
>NW_006499912.1:5052855-5064616 GCF_000471905.2 Amborella trichopoda | reverse complement strand
ATGGAGACTGAGATAGAAGTTAAGAAGATTAGATATAATCTACTCTTTTAATTTATAAGCAAAAATGCAAGTTATTGAAACATCAAAATAAAGTTTTCTAAAAAATAGGAAAATATAAGTAGAGAAAAAATTCTAAAATGATAGAGATGTATGTGATGAGATACTTATACAGTAAATACTAAATAGGCAAAGAAAGAGCATTTTTTTGCCATAAAAATTCACAGTTAAGAATTCTCCTATTTCTATGAAAAACAATGAACCAATTTTCAAATTTCATAAACTGTATTTAATTACATATTTTTATCATAAAAAGCCTTTTGTCTATATCTTAATGAAAATTATGTTCTTCTTAAGTTTGACAAATTAAATATAGGAAAAATATCTTTGTACACTCTGTTTTGGTGTATCATTTCCCCGCATATCCAGGTTTTAAAAACTTAGTGGCAGCATAGTTTTTTTAAAAAATATATCTTCTAAACCTTGGACCCAATTCACCCTTTTCTATTGTTCATTTTTTTCTTAAACAAAAACTAAAAGACACTTTCTACTATACCTCTCTCAATACGTTTTATTTCTCTAAATACAACGTCTTTATTTCTATTAAACTAGAGAGAAGTTTAGTAGACAGATAGAAGGTGTCTTTTTAGTTTTTGTTTAGACAAAAAACGAGTAGTAAAAAGGGGTGAACCAGGGGGTTACAAAATGTTTTTAAAACCCTTGGTCTATAGGAAAACGGCTCACCAAAAGGATATATAGAGATATTTTTTCTTAAATATATTGCTTATAGTTATGATGTAAAATTGAATAGCTTGAGATGTGTCATAAAGTTTGATTTTTTATTTTATTTTTTGAAAATAGCATGAAGATTTTATTCATTAAGAACAAGAGAATTACAAGAAGGAAGATAGAAATCACATGGGAAGAGCACCAACTGCAACAATTAAAGAGTCCAAGGAAGTACCCTCTCTCTATGAACATGGTGGAAAGAGAAGTCCATCCCAGTGCATATGTCTAAAAGTTTTGCCTAAAGGGGAAGAAGCCTCCATGGTGACTTGCTCTGCATATTGCACCAGCTTATAATAATATTCAATAAATCTTCTTCCACGACACAACACAACACCCCTCATGAATCCTTTCCTTCACCAACTTCACTCCTTGCGGCACAGCGCAAAATTCAGCGTGGTATAGCCACATGGTCCAACATGATTTCGCCATTAGAATTCCTAATCGCTCCTTCCACCAATGCCGGATGGACTTGGATTTCCAAATGAGCATCCATCAAAATTCAATTTAATGCATCTATCCGACAATGCTATCTTCTCTTGTTAGTTATGATGGAATCTAAATTGAGGATGACATCCACTTCCCTACTTGGTGACACAGAACTAACTCCACAAAGAATTTTGGTTTATGTGAATAACTTCGTTTGAGTCCCCATGAAGCCCCTCATAAGTTCTCATATTCCTCTCTTTTCATACTTTCCATAATACATCTGCTCTTAGAATTTGCCACATCGCACGACCATGTTCAGGCATTCCCAGCAACTCTAAATGCATAAGGATATCTACATGTTCCTTTGGCGACAGGCCCAAGCCCAAATAGTTGCCCTGAATGGGCTGTGAAGAAAAAAAATTGTTGCCATTTTTTTCGTCGCTTTTACAAAGCAAACAACCATTCATGAAGTTCAAGAATTTCTTTGTTTGAACTTTGAATCTAGTTAATGAAATTTTTACAACTATCCGATTTAAAATCTGACATACAAATTATGACTTCCTTGTGCCAAAAGTAAATAGAGTGATGATGACCTCTTTGTGCCAAAGTAAGTAGTCGTTTTATATATCGGGTGCGGTTTGTATAGGGCCAAAGCTCTAAACAATCAAAATAAAGCACACCTGCAAATAGTATCAAGAAATGTGGTTTCAATACTGAAAATCTTTGTGCTAGCCTTAAAATATATTTTCACCCTTAATTATAAAATTTAAAGCTTCAAAAATAATTTAGATCGAACAGATCTACGAAAACTTGAAAATCTTGAAAATTGACGGTCCAAAAATGAGCTACAATATGCACTATTTTCAAAACTTGAAAAACAACCTTTGCTAGCGAAGATTTTTAGGTGAGCTCTAATTTGATTGTTTAGAGCATCGGCTCTATAAACTTTTTCCTTATATATTTTTCCATTTATGTGTCCTTCTTAGACAAGGTTAAAATTTTAAGACAATATAAAAAGGATAAGGGAAAGATCCATGCAACCATTTCCTTATATATTTTCCCATTTATATGTCCCTCTTAGAAAAGTTTAAGATTTTAAGACAATATAAAAAGGACAAGAGAAAGATCCATGCAACCCTCAATTCCTTCAAGGTTTTTTTCGTTGATAATCCAAAAATTAGGAAGTATATTTTTTGGTTGATAATCCAAAAAATTCCATAAAATTAGGAAAAGGGGGGACTTTAAATGAAGAAGTATATTTTGTAGTTGATAATCCAAGAAAATGGAGAAATTGAGGAAAATGTTGCATATAGAATTAGAGCAGAGTGGGCAAAGTGGAGATGTGTAACCAGAATTTTATATGACCGCTGCATACAAATAAAATCGAATGGCAAGTTTTATAGAACAGTTATGAGACCAGCTTTACTTTATGAGGTAGAATACTCAGCGGTCAAAAAACAGCATACCATAGAATGGGTATAGCTGAGAGGAAGATGTTGAGATGTATGAGTAGAAAGACAAGAAGGGATAGAATTTGAAATAAATACATTCAGGAGAATTTAAATGTGGAACCAATAGCCAATAAGATAAGATAAAGTAAACTTAGACAGGCTGGTCATGTTTGGCGTGTACTTAATACAACACTTGTTAGAAGGTACGAGTTAGTCGAGTAGAAGGTTAAAATTGGGCAAGGTGTAGGCCCAAAAGAACATAGTTGGAAGCAATGAAAAAAAAATATGGGGACTTATGGTCTGACTGAGGCTATGACCCTTAATAGATCAAATAGTCAACCCTATTTAGTTGGAGTAAGGTTTTGATGATGATGATGACTTTAAGGGAGGAATTCTATGCGAAAATTGTAGGAGAAGTCAGAGATATCTAAACTCTTTCTATTATTCTTTTTTACGTCTACTGGCCTATGTTCTCGAGAGAGATAGGATACCCTTTTTGATCTTTGGAGCACAAGTCCACCCCCATGTTGGAAAAATTAGGCGATCAAACCGATAACCGTCGGGTTAGATAAGAACTGGTCGGTTCTGGTTTTGGGTGGTTTTGGTGATCGGCTGGTATTTTAAAAAAAAAATCAAAGAAATGTATATAAAATCCCAAAAATAAGGAATTTGGTATGTAATAACATTTTTTTAATATTCTTAACATTATGGTAAATATTAGAAATTATTTGGGTCTTTAATACTCACTTTTATATTTTCCCATCTTTTTCAAAAACTTTAAAAATACCCCTAGGCACAAATCGATTCTTTAAATTCATTTTTTCATTAATTTTCAACTTCATTTGAATGTGTTTTGTTTTAATCATTCTTTATATGTTTTTCATATTTTAGTAGATTTTTTTTGTAACTTTTTTATTTTTTTAACAATTTGTTGACGGCCCGAGACTTGCCCCCAGTGTTCACAAAATCGAACTGGAATGGTTAACCAGACATGGGAGCGGAAGCAATTTAACTTGCCTCACCAGTAAACCGGCTGATACAACGGTTCTAACCGGGCAAGTCTTGGGCGGTCATAAAAGTGTTGAAAAAAAATAAAAATACATGCAAAAAAAAGAAATCAACTAAAATATAAAAAACATATAAAGAATGATTAAAACAAAACACATTCAAATGAAGTGGAAAATTAATAAACAAAAATAGGTTTTAATGAATCTATTTGTGCTTAAGGGTATTTTTAAAATTTTCTGAAAAAGATGGAAAAAATATAAAAGTGAGTATTAATGACCAAAACAAGTTTTAATCTTTACCATAATGTAAATAATATTAAAAAATACATTACAAATTAAATTCTTTATTTTTGAGAATTTATATACATCTTTTTTATTATTTTTTTTAAATACCAGTTGATCACTAAAATCGCCCAAAACCGAAACCGCCTAGTGGCCGGTTCCGATCTAACAGGCGGTTAGTGGTTAGATCGCCTGGTTTTGCGAATACTACTTACCTGGCTAGAACGGTTGAATTAGCCAATTTACTGGTTTGGCCGGTTAAACTGCTTCCGACCCTATCTCTGATTAACCGTTTTGGTTCGATTTTGAAAACACTTGTCCACCTTTAAATTTGGCTATATTCCTTGGATAGAGATAGACGCCTCTTTTATTCTTGGGGTACATGTCCACACCTTAACTATGAGTATGGGTGTGGTTTGTATGGAGTCGAGGTTCTAAACAATCAAAATAGAGCGCACCTTCAAATAGTATTGGGAAATGTGGTTTTAATACTGAAAATCTTTGTGATAACCTTAAAATATATTTTTATCTCTAATTATAAAATATAAAGCTTAAAAAATAGTGTAGATCGAACAAATCTATAAAGACTTGAAAATTGACAGACCCAAAATGTGTTGCAAGTTGTATTATTTTCAAAACTTTAAATCTATTTGTTCTCATGTCCATAAATCTTGATACCGAGATGATATTTGAGTATCAAAACAACTTCTAGTGAAATATTTAAGATGGGTTGTAATTTGATTGTTTAGTGCCTCTGGCTCTATATACAGTTTTTCCATCTATTATAAAGGTCATTCCCTTGTTAGAATGACGTGTATGATGCATAGTAACTTATCTTTTCTTCGACAAAATATAGAGTAATCCATGCCTCACGACATTTTCTTCCCCAAAAGAATAAGTGCTTCTTCCTCGTTTAAGTCTTTAAGTTTCTTCATTGGGGACCACCATTCATACACCCATTTTTTAACTCAATTTTATAACACGAAAACAATGATATCTTCCGATTATTTAGGGGAAATTTATTAAAAACTAAGAAAAATAAATAATATAGAAAAGAGAAAGAATAATTTTTACCTCCACTATCGTGGACCAAAATTGCATGTAAACATCAAATACTTTCGACATGCATGTAAACATCAAATGCTTCTTGACATGCATGTAGACATGAAATACATCCTGAAATAGCCATCAAATGAGATCGGACTGGCTTGTCTGATCGGCTTCGACATGGATGTAAACATCAAATGTTTTTTGATATGCATGTAGACATGAAATACATCCTGAAATAGTCATCAAATGAGATCGGACCTGTTTGTCTGACCGGTTGTAAAGGTCTTTTTGTGATTGGTCTAGTTTGAAGTAAAAATTGATTTTGGTCTAAAATTAGTCAAAACTGATGTTCAACTTGTTTTGATCCTTTAAACATGATATACAAAGTTGGATTATATTTTCTTATAACACATTTTACATGTTTAAACCATTGCTCATAATTTTTGAAATTTGGTTAATCTGTTCCGACTTGTTTGATCTCGTGGTTTTGATCCATTAAACATGATATACAAAGTTGGATTACATTTTCTTATAACACATTTTACGTGTTTAAACCATTGCTCATAATTTTTGAAATTTGGTTAATTTGTTTGACCAGCGGTCTAACTATTTTTTAGACACCTCATTGCTGAGGCGGCTGATCCGATTTTGATAACATTGCAATTTGAATTCAAGACACAAAATCTCAAGCATGTGCGGATGATCAATGTACAATTTGGTCCCCAATGACTATCAGGTAGGCATCCGTCCATAATTTAAATTCAAACTTGTAAGACAAGAAAACAACAAATTCTCATTCAATAAAAACAAAAAGAATGTGGACAATGCTCATAACATTGAGCACAAATAAACATAGGCCTTTTAGGTGCCAGTTTAGATATCAAATCCAAGTAGAGAAAAAGGTCGCTTTGTTTGAAAGCATAGGGCAGCACTATCCATTCCCAGTCGCTTAACTTTGGACAAACATTGCAAAATAATATTAATCAAAGACTTTTACTTGGACCCACATAGGAAAACACTTCAAACAAAATAAAGCATTAAAAGGGTATGCATGATGAAAAGGAAAGGGACTTGGTATGGAAAATGGGGGGCACAATTGTCCCTTCCATGTATTTAGCTTCTTTTTAGATCCCATGAACAATGGATCCTTCAATTTTATTCTTTTATTTATTTTGTTCTTTCAACTTTGTGATAGGGAGGGAGGGATGGACTAAATAGTATACTCAAGGGAAGTTGTGATGTACTTCTTATTGATGATAATTCACAATTTTAATAAAATTATTCTAGAAGGCTTTTTTATTTTATTTTTATTTATTTATTTATTTTATTTTTTTTAAAGTAGATCAGTGGTAAAGAAATGCTTTAATTGAGTTTCAAACTCCAGAACTCCCGCTTAGAGTTCATTATCTCATACAGCTTTATGATGAACACTACCAAATAATATATAGTTCATTATCGGGATTAATTTGTTATTATTATTTTGTTATTGTTATTGTTATTATTAGTAGTAGTTTAGCGGTAGGAATTGAACTTACGTTGTTACATGTCAAGTTTGATTCTTATCATTAAACTACAATAAATAAATAAATAAATATATCTGGATAACTTGTTGTTTGATAGTATTCATTATAAAGTTATTGGAGATAATTTTATAAGTAATTTTATATATAAGTTTATCTTTTTGAAAAATATTTTTATTTTGGGATTGTATATTATGAGACTATTTGTCTCTATTACGAGGAGATCACGTCAATTCTAGTTGTTAGATGTCAAATTAGAGGTTTGGAGGGTACTACGAAGTTTAAGATTTTTTTTTTTTTTTTAACTTGAAGTCTAGTCAATGACACTCTTACGACCACCCAATTTAGCATATGGTACATAAAAGTGTTGGTGACTTTCTTATATTAAATGTAAATAGTTTCTTTGTATACTTTTCCTTTTAGGAAATTTATTCAAAGTAATTTGCTGAAATAACAATTTTTTAGTTAGAAATAGCTAAAAAAAGAGTTGAAAATCACTAATTAATTAAATAATATTTTACGTACTATGAAATATATATCAAATAACTAACAGAATAATATTATTTAAAGCATATAATTTTTAAATAAGATAGTCTATTCCAGATAAAATTAATTATCATCCAAACAAGTCTTAGAGAGAGGGATGGAGTTAATTGTATATGAAATTTCAAAACCCGGATTGATGGGGCGGATCATCAACCTCACATATATGTGTTAGGCCACTGGATCAACGATCTAGATCGACAATCCAAAAAAGTTAAAAAATATAAAATAAAATAAAACAAAATAGGGGTTTATGCAGCGGGGATTTAGGGAAGGCTTAAGAAAACATTAGATAAAAAAAATAAAAATAGAATGAGAGTTTTGAGGGGGAACCAAGCGAGAACCACTATCCACCCAGAAGTTGATTCCCGTTCCGGATTAACGATTCTGAACGGAAACCAGCAGGTTTTAAATAACTGGATGTGACAGGGGGGGGTGAAGGACTAAGTTGTATCTTTGCATCCGACCATGGGTGTGATGAAATCTTACGTCGAACTGGGTAAGAGGCATGGGGTGAGTTGTAGAGAGAGAGAGAGGGGGTAGATAAAACATAGTGGGAAATGGGGGCATGTTAGAGAGAGAGAGAGAGAGAGACAAAGTTGTATGAAAGCATGGCGTGGAATGAAACGGAAAAGTAGAAGCATCAGCGAACATTATTACTTGATTTGACGGCTTGTGTCCCAAGAAAAAGAATCGAATATTGGAAGAGAGAGAGAGAGAGAGAGAGAGTGATTTGAAGTTTGAACTCCAAGGTCGAGACAGGTGAGAATGGGAGGTGGCGAAGAACACTATTTCTCTCTCTCTCTCTCTGTAACAGTGATGGTCGACGAGAGTGACGTGAAGAATTGCACTTCTCACTATCCCACATTCCACTCTCCACGCCCGCCCCCCAACTACTATTACTTTTACTTGGACTATCACACTCTCTCTCTCTCTCTCTAAATAGTAAATAAAAATACTTATGTTGGAGTGTTATGCCTCTTTCTCTCTCTAACCCTACCGCTGGTTGGCCCGTGCAGTAAGTAACCGCGGTCAGTCGTCACAAGGGAATGCATTTACGGTAGAAGAAGCGTGCCGACCTATCTCTTCACCAACCCTCTACTCTTATCTCCCAATTTCTACCCCCAAAACATACTTTTTTACAGTAAATACCTCAGGATAAATTTAATAATCAAAATGACCACCCCTTCCTTAAAACGCGTCCCTCACTTTCGCAATGGGGTTCTAAAAACAATGGGTCCCTACTTTTTATAAAGACCGTCCGGCACTAACTGTTTATGGGAAATTAAGGGGGTCCGGCAATAGGGTTGTTTAGAAATATATTTTTTTTGATAAATTTTTGGAAAAATATTGGGTTCAGCATATTATACATACGGTTCGGCACATTTCAATTCTCACATATTTCGGGTCCGACAAACGTTAAAGGCGTACTGACATGTATTATATTGATTCAGCATGTCCTTTTCTTGGTCCAGCAGGTGGACGTGATTTGCCTGCCGTTCGACGTACGGACCACACAGGGTCCGACGATATGTTGACGCGGTCTGTCATAACCATGTCTCGATCAAGCAATATTGGTATACAGTTGTCTTCATGCGGTCCGACACTTTTTTTCTCTTTTATTCTTGAGTCTAGGCCATGTCTAGCCCAACATAATTTCTTTTGTATAAGAGGGCATTTTCATCAATATATATATATATATATCTTTTTCACTTGGGAAAATATTTGCTATAACAGTTCATTTTGGGGTAAATATTACAAAAAAAAAAAAACTTGGTTTGAGGGAGGATCTAGAAAAGCATACTTTTAAGGCGTTTTTGTAATTTTTCATAAGAATATGTAACTCCTTGTGTTTTAAAACCTAGATTTAGGGGTGGCTCAGCTTGACTGCCCAGCCCAACACAGTTAGCCCCGCCCTAAAAAATTAGGGCCTTGGCCACATTTTTATGGCTTGGGCCAAGGCTAGACATCTACGACCCAAGGGCAAGCAAGGTAGGGTCTGGACCAAGGCTAACCAAGGCCTAGGGTCAAGGCCATCTGAGGCTCGTTAAGGCCAGGTTGGGCCTAGGCCTACCTCATAGGGACTAGGGCAGGGGTTGGCACGGGCCAAGCCCAGCCTGTTGCCAGCCCTACCTAGCATTGGATTTGGGACTAGGGACTCCTAACCCAACCTAGTCCAAAAAAGATGGATCGGGTCGTTCAAACCTATATAAATAATGAAAAAGTTTATTTATTAATAATTAAAATTTTGCAGTCAGTCGTGTTTTGGCCCGGCCCAAAAAACCTTCAGGCCTACCAAGCCAGCCTAGCCCATGCATTTGTGCCATTACGCATGGTCCAAACTCAGCTTGACCAAAAGTCCATGTGCCGGCCCGAGAACATTAACAACCCTACTTGAAATAGATCCTCCAATGATCCATATTGGTTGGATCGGGCAATTAGGCTCAACTAAATTGGAAAAGTAATAAGAAAATGGAAATTATGCAATTTTAGAGGCTATAAACCTAAATTATCCACCCTCCAAAACTAATCCGGATTGGACAATTTTGATTTTGACTTTTAAAAACCTTGATAACACCAATTCCGTGGTATTTCCTAGTAAACTCATTTCTTTTATGCATTAATGTACTCTCTCTCCCCCTCTCACCATGATTCTATGGAGTCTCCTTCTAGAGTTATAAATCATGCACCAGGATAAGCATAAAATTGTGGTAATTATAGTTTGTCAATACTCAGAAGTAAATTTCATTCAAAAGTGTAGGAGAATAAAAAAATAACACAAAAATCATGAGTGTCGTAGCAATGCCAAAAAATGAGAATGGCCACTTTGAAAACGTGGGACCTATCTTCATCCGTTTTTATTTTTTGAACTTGGTAACTTCTAGATTTCAATGCATGCCTAGAATTTCAATGACCCGTTAAAATTTCAGTAAGTGGTTAATATTAGAGGTTCGTGAAATTTGAGCTTCTATATGATTGTAGTCTTATATTACAAAAGTAAGGTGCACTTCAAAAATCCAGTAGAAAAGAGCGTCTCAAATTCAGAAAACCTTCCAATTTGTCATCTCAATCTCGAGATGTATGGTTAATAAAGAAAAAAAATTCAAATCCTAGAAATAGTACATATTGTAAAAAGTTATATGGGCCGTCTATTTTTAACATTTTCAAGTGTTTATAAATCTGATCGATCTACACCTTTTTGAGATTTTAATTGTTTTTTTCCTCAATAAAACCCTTAGGTTGGACAATAAAAGTTTTTTTTATAAATCACTATTTAAGAAAGCAATTTTCATATCTAATTGCTCTGCTTCTAAATCAAGAACAATATCTATAGCCATAACAACTCTAATAGTGGATATGTGCAAAATAATAGAGCAAATTTTATCAAAATCAATACCTAATTTTTTAGCATAATTTTTCACAATCAATCAAGCTTTGCTCCTTTCAAGAGCGTCATCATGAACTTATTCTTCTTGAAGAGCCACGTACAACCAATTGCATTTCTCCCATCTAGTAATTTCATGATGTCCGATGTTTTATTCTGATGCCTGGCCTCAATCTCTTCTTCTATAGGTGCTTTCTATTTACCGACGTCATTGATCTTACATGCCTCACGAGAAGAAACTGACTCACCATTTTTTGTTAGATAAACATAAGAAAAGACATAGTTTTTAAGCTCTAAGGGAGCCTTTTTAAGACGATCACATCTTCTCAATTCAACACCATTTAAATATTCTTCAAACTTTTGGACAATTTGAAGCATTTGGTCATAACCACCGTCTAGCTAATTTTCATGGATGAATTCCATCTCAATAATTTTGCTCTTCTTTCTTTTTTACACGGAATTTTTATTGAAAATAATACCCCGAATAACAATAATCTTACGGTCATTAAAATCTCACAATCTATACCCTTTTGACCATAGAAAAGATATCGTACCCTAGGATAATATGGTCTGTCATAATAATAGGAAGTTTCAACGACTAAATATTAGGGTGGACGTGAGTCCCAAAAAACGTGGACTTTTACGTATTTAACACCTTATACAAACTTCATCCGTTTTAGAATCCCCAGATTTGTAGACAAATTAATTAATCACATTGTTTTTTATTACCATGTATTTGAAGTTCCAACTTCCAGATTAATTAGAAATTTTCAATTTTGATTCTTGCCAAAACGACCCTATGTAATTTCTCTACCTCTAGGTGCAAATATGATCCTGTGATCATCATATTTCTCTCTCGGCTTGTAATTTGCTATCCAGTGCAAAACTACATTTTTAAACTCCTCACAGATGCAATTTTGATCCCTCAAATTTATTATTTTAACCTCCATAATTATGGATCCAAAAGGAAAGGAGTTTCAACGCCTAAACCTGATACACATTATCCTTTTGAGTAATAATTTATTGAATCGTGTGTATTTGTATTCTCAAGCGTTTGTAATCCCCTAACCTGCATAATCAAAAGCACTAATAAATTTTCAAACTACCTAACAGTCTCGAGAGCTAGAATTACATTTTCGAATGGAGCTACGAGATGAGGCTTATTTTTTAGGGTATTAATATTGTAGAGTATTTTATGATTGTACTCAACAAATTTTAGACATTTATATATGGGTGTGGTTTGTATAGAGCTTAGGCTCTAAATAATCAAATTAGAGCCTACCATCAAATAGTATCGAGAAATGAGGTTTT
>NW_006499912.1:5002192-5023623 GCF_000471905.2 Amborella trichopoda | reverse complement strand
ATCCCGGGAGTATTAAAATGTATCAGGACCTGAAGAAAACCTTTTGGTGGAATAATATGAAAAAAGAGGTAGCACTATTTGTGTCTAAGTGTCTAACATGCCAGCAAGTAAAAGCTGAGCATCGAAGGCCGGCTGGGTTGTTGCAGCCTTTACCCGTGCTAGAGTAGAAGTGGGAGCACATCTTTATGGATTTTGTCTCTGGCTTACCTAGAACAAATTCAGGACATGATAGCATTTGGGTCATTGTGGACCGACTGACCAAAGCTGCCCAATTTATGCCGATTCGTACGACGTACACTTTGGATCAACTGGCCCAGTTGTACATTAAGGAAATAGGGCTGTTGCATGGAGTTCAGATCAGTATTATATCGTTCAGGGATACTCGGTTTACTTCTAAATTTTGGGCTAGGCTACAGTCAGCCATGGGACGAGACTCACCTTTGGCGCTACCTTTCACCCCCAAACTGATGGACAATCGGAGAGACCATCCAAACTTTAGAAGATATGCTGAGGGCCTGTGTCATTGACTTTACAGGAAGCTGAGATGACCATTTACCCCTGATTGAGTTTGCTTATAATAATAGCTTCCAAGCCAATATTCGGATGGCACCATATGAAGCCCTGTATGGAAGGAAATGCAAGTCACCCATCTGTTGGGACGAGGTTGGTGAAAGAAAGCTTTTGGGGCCAGAAATTGTCCAGGTAACCACAGATAAGATAACATTAAGTCGAGAAAGGCTCAGGACAGCTCAGAGTCGGCAAAAGAGTTATGCCAATAACCGAAGGAGAGATCTTGAATTTGAGGAAGGTGATCGAGTTTTCTTAAAATTCTCACTAATAAAAGGCATTATGAGATTCGACAAGAAAGGAAAGCTGAGCCCATATTACATCGGACCATTTGAAATCCTGGAAAGAATCGGAGGTGTTGCTTATAGACTTGCCTTACCACCCGAATTGGCAAACGTCCATAATGCCTTCCATGTATCATCACTACGAAAATATCAGCCCGACCCATCTCATATCTTGAAATATGAACCTTTACCGATTAGGAAGGACCTATCCTTCATTGAGCAGCCAATTTTGATACTGGATAAAAGGGTGCAAGTGTTGCGCAACAAGGAGATTCCTTTGATCCGTATATTATGGCAGTACCATTCAAGAGAGGACTCGACTTGGGAACGCGAAGACGATATCAGAGAAAAATATCCCTATCTTTTTCAGTAATCCGGTACAAAAATTTAGAGGACTAAATTTCTTTAAGGGGGGAAGAATGCCATTATCCTAAAATTTCAAAAAAAAAAAATGAAAAACGAAATTTTTAAATAAGTGATGGTTCATATGAGCATGATGGTCTTTAGGGACACTCACTACTTTCAAAAGGTTTTACCTGGTTTAAGCTTTTGCTCCTTGTCACGTCCTTTAGTGGACGTGGTTTTCATGTATTAAAAGCGGACTTTTACGCGATACCTCATACATGAGGTGGAGGCGTTTTAAAAGAAATTAAATAAGACGAAAGGCAAGACGTCGCCTAACAACTCCTTTCTCGCTCTCCCTCTTACAAACACAGTGAGCTGCTCTCTCTAACCGAATTTTTATCGGAAGGTCCTTCTCAAATATTTTAGTTAAGTGACTTCATTATCTTGAAAAATAATCCGTTCTTTTAAAAATAGAATGAAATAATTATTTTTGCTTATTATCATGAATTTTAGGCGCGATAAATTTTAGGCGCAAGCGACCTCATTATTTTGAAAAATAATCTTTTTAATAAAATTGTGATATTTTATCTATGTTAGAAATTTTAAATGTTGTAAATTCTTAGAAAAATAAATTTATTTATTTATCTTGTCTATTGTTAGAAAATTTTAGATATTATAAAATTATTAGAAATAAATGTGATATTTCTGCTTTTAGTAAAATTGTAAGATTTCTTTTTACTGTTTTTGAATATTTAGACATGATAAATTTTATGTGCAAATGACAACCTTATTATTTGAAAACTGATATTTTTGCAATTGATTATAGCATTGTCTGTGAAATGTTTATTTGCGAATTGATATCCTATAAATTGTGATAATTTTGTATTTTTGAATTCTATAAGAGTTTTTCTATACATATTAGATGAGCAATTATGCTAGAATGTATTTACGAACTGCTACCTTTCTAAATTTGAGCCCAAAATATTTGATTGGGTATATTTTTGAAATGTTATTAAAAGTGACCGTTATTAATGGTTTCAGTGAAATTCATATTAATGATTTCAGTGATATGTTGAGTCCATGATATTGCTGCTTTCGAATGTTTAAAGAGATTTAGAAATACTTTAAGTATGCAAGTGGACTCACCCGGTTTGCCGGTTAGGTATAAGTAGACCTATCCGGTACGCCGGTAGAGATTAAGTGGACTCATTCGGTACGCTGGTGAGGTATAAGTGGACCTGCAGGGATTAAGTGGACCCATCAGGACACTGATGGGGTATATAGGTGACCTACTTGGGACGCCAGTAGGGTATTTTGTGAAATCTTTTGAATTATGCATTGATGTTAAAATGTTATATGCATTTCAATTATTCAGATTATACTTAATTATGCATTTTTGAAAGTGAAACTGTTAATGCATTTCTTTTAATAGATATCCTTTTTGAAATATTGATAAGTTTCAACTATGATTATTTTTAGGATTATGATGATCACTTATTGAGTAGCCAAACTCATCAAATTATGGTAAACATTTTTTCAGGATAACCGCGGTTTCATTTGAGTGCTCGTCAAGATCAACTTTGGAAGATATTGTAGTTGTGCTTAAACTTTCTTTTGTTACTTTGTAAGAATCCGCCACTGTAAATTTGTCCTATCAAGAGATGTATATATGTTTTGATTGTCACATCTCAGGAATATCCGTATTGTAAATTCTTGAGGTGTGACACAAGTCCACAGCAATAACTAGATCAACTTGAAAGAGCACAAAACATCACCTTTTTGCATTCTAAAAGAGCAATTTGCAAAGAGTATGCAAATCTTTAGATTGGCATTGTGTGAGGATTTTGCAGAACCTTTGCCGCAAAAAAAATAACAACGTCCAGTGCAAACTTAGGTTGCAATCTATTTCCGTGAAATTTCTTTTTACCTTGGAAATAATAGCTATAGAAAGAAACGATTGTAGAGAGAGTGAAAAAGATCCACGCTCACCATACACAATCCAGAATAAATCGACTGTAGAGATTTTTAACACAGGTCTCAAGACTTCTGCTCTGATATCAGGTTAGAATTTGTGGGAACATACACATACAGACAATGGAAAAAGAAAAAGTGGGAATACAATATTTACGTAGTTCATGCCGAAGCCTTACATCAACGGATTCAAAGCCTAACGGGCTACATCTTCACTGGCAAAGAAGCCTAACTGGCTACATCTTCATTGGCAAACAGTACATCTATATACGGAGGACAATTACCAGGAGATAAATATAATATGATAACGTGATGACCAAGTAACTTGATCTCTATCTTCTAGGTACCTAACTTTATCAAGAGATATATATTTATTCATCCATAATGATGTATATTAATATGAACCTGAGGTATCCATATCCTAACAATACTTACTTAAGAGGCGCGAGATGAACCCTCATGTCTACGGAAAGCCCATTACTTCGGTCTAACAAAAGTTTTTTTTGGCCTAAAACCGAACCCCTTTGGCTTGGTTGTTTTCACTTTAACATTGTGCCTGAAACTTTTGGCTACGTATTTCTCATTTTCTCTCGACTGAGAACCTCCTCTTCTGACCGGAATCGTTATAATCTTTCCACTTCTGTGGAATGTTTCTCTGCTCTGTGCATTATTCTCAACGGAGTTGTCTTGCAAGTTTTGAGCTGATGATCCGGCTGTGTCATTTGACCGCACGCTCTCTTTTGCTTTGTTCACCTAAGTACTGTGATTGCCTAAGTCTTCCGATTTCTTTTCAAAGATCTGCATTTTATTGCTTGCAAGTGAGGATTCCCTTCGAGAGCAATTTATTTACCGATCCTAAAATTTTATGTAACATACAAAATGCTTCGTTTATAGGAGAAAATTACAAAAAGGTCGATCAACCTGTCTTTTTTTTTTTTAATTTTTCAACCTCCACCTCGATCAACCTAAATTTGGATTTTTTTTATATCTGTTTTTTTGGTTTTTGCATTAGTAGGCCAGTACCCCAAGCTTTAAGGCGCTGCTCTCCTAGTGAAAAAACTAAAGAAATAAAAAAAAAATTAAAAAAATTGGGTTGACCCTACAATTTTGAAAAAATTAAAAAAAAAGATGGATTAATCGACCTTCTTTGTAATTTCCAGCCTTAAGTGGAGCATTTTATATTTTTACCTAAAATTTTAGAGTCCTTACGTATATCACCTTGCTTTCAAAATCCTCAATGGAATTAGTGAGATTTTCAGAGTTCTCCTTGCCATTACCAGTTAATTTGTTTGATCGTTCAAACTTCTTGTGGTTTTTCTCTTCTAGTTGCTCCTTTCTGAATTATTTGATTTAATTATGGTGGGATCCGGTGAAATTCCTTCATCGTTAGTCACCTCTCGTTTTTTAACACCAAAAACCTGTTTACAGGACACTGTTGTTTGCATTTGATCTTTTGGACTCGACTCGAGTAGATAGAGAGGTTTCTAGGAAATTTAGTAACGAAAAAATATATAAGGAAAGTATTTACTTTTGGTATAAAGTAGTCATAATTAATTAAACTTGGTCATTACATGTGAAATTGGCCGGAAAAATATGTAAATGCAGGGGTGCGGTTTGTATAGAGCCTAGGCTCTAAACAATCAAATTAGAGCCTACCTTCAAATAGTGTAAAGATATGTGGTTTCAATATTGGAAATCTTTGTGATAGACTTAAAATATATTTTCATATTTATTTATAAAGTTTAATGCTTCAAAAATAGTGTAGATCAACAGATCTATGAAAACTTGAAAATCTTGAAAATTGACGGTAAAAAAATGCATTACAAAATACACTATTTCCAAAACTTGAGATCTATTTTTTTCTCATGTCCATGCATCTTGATGTCGAGATGATCAATTTGAAGATATTTGAGAATCAAAACAATCTCTTCCAATAAAATTTTTGAGGCAGGCTCAAATTTGATTGTTTAGAGCCTCAGCTCTATAAACTCTCTATATAAACTTTTCCCATACATATATCCTAGGAAATTTAGTAATAGCATAGATATAAATTACTACCTTAACATTGACGTTGTATTTTTTGGCTCTAAATCTTTAGATATTTGGGTTTAATTTCATCCCCGAACGGACTCAAGACAGAGGTTAATAGGGTGGGGGTTGCCCTGATGCCTAGAATAGTAGGGTTCCATTTTTATCCAGTCCCGAGTTAACAATAAAAAAAACATCTTGATTTTATTTTAGAACCCGGTTTTTATGCGGCCAACCCCGCACATGTAGAAATACGGGCCTTTACGTAAATCTATTTTTGAGATAGATTTTAAGACTGAATTTTTAAAGAGGAAATTCTGTACGATATTTCAATCGATGGTTGGAAATGTGGAATTAAAAACTTATGAATGCCCCTCATGTGGATGGATTCAATTACCATATATTACTCAAGTATATTTCAGCAACAATGGAAAATTTTTGGTATAAGGGTCATGTCCAACAAAAGTTTGCCAAAAGATTTTGTGATCCTACGGGATTATACCGTCCATTTATTCCCAAGGGCAAAACTTAATCTAGAAGTAAACATCTAGTGTTTCATACGCGCCTCTCATTATTTTGATGTTAAAATCCTTGTAGTATTATGCTCGAGGGAGTAAATATATAATATGCTCCAGAAGAAGCATAATATATGCTCTCTAAAACTTTAGAGACGCTTCAACCCAAGAAAAGGCAAAGTTGTATTTAAGGGCATGACGATAGATAGCCCATGCAAAGATGAAGGTGTTCTTGAACATGGAAATCGTGAATTTTTGGCCAATAATGTCTTCATTATTAGAGCCTTTTTCTAACTATTTGGGGCCGGTTGATGATCAATAATGTGAAGAATAAAATTTCTAAAATTTCCTAAACAAAATGAAAATCTAAATTCCAAAGTGAAGATGATTTTTATTTTCGATAAAAGTCGACACATCCATCCTAGTGTAGATTGCTCAAATTGTTGATCCGAATGGACCAAATAGGGATTTGGGAAAATATCAAAAAAATAAAAAACAATAAAAAAATTCAAAGAAGCTGTAGGGGGGCTTTAAACAACATAATACCCATATACAGCTGAAAAATAATAAAAAAAGTAAAAAGAAAGGGGTCTGAAAGGGGACCAGCTAGTTTTGATAGTTAAACATGACCGAACAAGTCCATACTGATTCTCAATCCAGATTAGGTGATTTTCTATTGGGGCTGCATCTTTTGAAATGCTTGGAAAACCTAAATCTGATAAATGAATTTGATATAAATAAAAGTTAGTGTAATAAACTAGCTTTGATAATCCCGGCCCTTTATCTATATCGGTTATCTTTGCTGCGCTGGGGGTGCCATGCAAAATTCTCAAATAGTAGGTGGTCTTTTTTTTTTTTTGTAGTTTAATCATAGGGTTCGAACTTAGGACATTGTGGTGCAACAATGACGCCGTGACCACCAAACCTAATGGTGGCTCTCAAGTAAGACCTAGGCTTTGTGAAAAAAAAAAAACCTTATCTCAAATCTTTGTCCGGAAAGCATTTTCGATAATGAAAATCTTCATGATGATTTTAAAATCAATTTCCAACACCAAAAATGAAATCCTAATTTAAAAGATGGTACAGATCTTGCAGATTCATGAACACTTATTTTTAGGGCAAAATTGATGGTTTAGATAATATTTTACAATATACACTATTTTTAGAGCTTAAAATCCTATTTTTTTTACAACCATAGCATTCAAGCCAGGATGTTCGATGTAAAAATTTTCTAATGCTTGAATTGCAATTTTCAAGAAAATGAATAATCCTTAACGTGGAAATCATTGATGTGTGTAAAACAAATAAAATTTGAAAATTAGAAAATGATATTTTTTTTAAAGATTTATTTAAACCATTAATTTTACTTTTTCTTAGAAAGGACTATCATTTACATCCATCTTTGGATGGATGGTTTATGCCTCGGGGGATACAAATGTTGCAATGCGCCCCCTAATGCCTATAACACTTTCCCCTAAGATAATAATCGCAAAATAAAGGATTGACATGGTATTGAAGGTGAATATAAAACATTTTATTAAAATTATCTAACTCAACAACTTTTCAAAATACAACAATTGTAGTTAGCAAGAGTTGTAATGGGTATATTCACTAGAAACATCAATCTTTTAAGTAAACATCCTATGTAGAGGTAGCCATGGTCATTAACGCCTCGTATGATTGAAACTATCAGCAAAGGAGGGGTTTTTAGTCCTTCCATTGAGGGTACAGTTGAGATCATTACAAAAGGAATGGGTATTCGCATATTGATGTATTGCGACGCTTACTTAACAGATGCATTTGTCATGTGGGGATTGTTTTAAAACCTGGATGGCCGAAATTGGCGATCTAGATTAGTTTGGATCAGTTTGGCACACCAAAGAAAAATTAAATATATATATTTTTTGAAGGATTTTAGTTTGTAAAAAAATGGACAACTAATTTACTAATTTGATGATAATGTAAAAAGGGATTGGACCGTTTACTTTTGGTTCCCTCATTTTTAGGCATTGGATATGAAAAATTGAAGTGTATCACAACATTCAAGAAAGTTTAATTTGGACCTTGTGCCAACTTGATGATACATCCCGAATGACATAATCTCACATCTAATGGTCAATAATAATTGTGAGCTCCTTATACTAAAAGTAAATAGTCTTATTGTATATATTTCCTTATGAAACGCACCATACCTATTTTCTTGTTCGCATCTCTCGGCACATGCTTGAATCTTGCGCATGTGGTGTATGCGCTTGTGTTCTTTGTCAACTCCAAAGGATAGGCAAGAACCAGATACTTGCTCACAAAAGAGGCGAAAATCCAATTGATTAATACCCGGGGGGGGGGGAAGTAGCCGACCCTCTTAGACCACTCGACTTATATGAATACCGGGGGATGCCCATGTGACGAATCTCATGTTTCTTTGAAGATACTCAGTGTCCTGTGATTAATATGAATATACAAGCTTGTCTTATATAGACAAATACAAATGATAATATATACTTTCTTTCCACACTCCCCCTCAAATCCAAGATGCCATGAAAGAAGGCAGCTGGTGCTTGAACACTGAGTTGTAGAAACGAGCAATTGGATCTTCAGGTGTATACTCAGATTGCTTGATCAACAAGTACATAGGAACAATAAGAGGCTCAAATAATGACAGATCAACAAGCCTCAGAAACAAAAAGCTTAAACAAAACAGGCTTGAATAACAACCGAGACAACCAAGAAAATAGAAAGACACTTGGAAGAACCAATAAAACTCGGTGGAATTCGAAACCGATTTAGTAGGTCGTAGACAGACAGACATGATCGAGTAATAAGAAAACATATTCAATCATACATAAAAGAATATGATCGAGTAGCAGACTCGATTGTATAACAATGATCACATCAAAGATGAATCTAACTCTGATACCATGTGAAGAGTCTCATATTAGTCTCAATGTCCATTGATAAATACAAATGACAATATATACTTTCTTTTCACAGACCACTCACCCTTAACAGTCTATGGGAAGATTCAGACATGTATTCAACACTTTTCCTCTCGAGAATTTAGCCGCATCTTGAAGGAAAGCACGAGTTGACATTAGAACCCAAGCGATTCGACAAGTGGTGGAGTCGACTCAACCAACGTCGAATTTCCGGTTTTGATCCTCATTTGGGGTCTCGCAATTTTTTTTTTTGCTTTTTTTGGGCGTTTTCTAGGGCTTAGTTGCCCTGGGGCTTCTGGGAAATTTTTGGATTTTTAGGTGATTTTCAAATTTCTAGTTGAATATCAATTGGTAGCCTCCAGAAATTTCGTAGAAGTTCAAGATCTTTCTAGATACTTGGGGGAAGGTTTTGGATCAGTTATTGGATGGATTTTGAATTGGATTTAACTGATTCAACCCTAGGGTCCTAATCCCAAACTAATTGGAAGTTCTAATCGTAATTAGATTAGTGCCATAATTGGAGCATGTATAAACCCCCCTCTAGTTCTTTTTAGAACTCAGACCTTTGAGCCTTTGATAGTCTTAAAATCCCTAGAAAATTTTAGAAAAACAACCAAAATCCCTAGAACAAAAATCTTAGAAATTCCTTAGGCTAGGAAAAGCCAGTAGTTATGAAACCATAAAAACTTAGGTGATCTAACCCTAAGCCAATTCTCTACGACAGTAATTCTTTACAATACTCAAAATTCTAATCCATGACCCTTAGGAAGTAAAACAAATTAAAAACCCTATGATGAACATGCCCTAAGCACCTTTATTCAACATAAGCTTTATGGTAGAAGATGAAGGCACTTTAATCGCTTGTTTAATCCGGGATACCGACTTGGGTACCGAGACAGAGGGATCGAATTCAAAGTAATATTTCTTTTATATAATTTTTAGTTGTTTTTAATTTCTGTTCGGATTTCTCTACAAATTTTGTATGATTTCAAGGCAGCTCTGCCAGTGGCTCTTAGAGAATTCTAATCTCGAGAGATTAGAATCTATCTTTAAACCTCTACAATAAATTTTAACACTTTAAAGTATAAATTTGGATATGTTTCATCTGAGATATTTTCTAATTTGCACTGTAAACTCCTTTCAAGAATTATGCATTTACTTGAAAAAGTGGAACACTATCTCACACTATGCAGGGTCCAACATTTGGACTTGGCGGGTCGGGTTTGGGTCTAAAATCTAGACCCGAACACTATTTGGGTATGGTTGGACCCGACTAGTAGCCACCCATATTCGCAAATTGTTGGAGATAAAATACATCAAGCTTGATTCGTTCGGGTGTATTAATGATCGTATACAATAAGAATTCGTAATCATTTTTAGCCATGAAACGACAAGTCAGACGGCTTGAAATCTAATGGCAGATGCTTGTGACCTTGTTGCCAATAATATAAGTATATTGCGGTAAAAAAAAAAACAAAAAAAAAAGAAGCTCATAATGAGGGTGACAATGGACACGACCAGATCTAGGACCCGACAATTACGAATATGGGTCTAACTTTTGAACTCGACGGAATACAAAACTTGGATCCGAATACTATTCAGGTTTAGATCCAGGCGGACCCAACCCGTACCCGACTAGTGCTGCCCCTAATCTTACTTAAAGAAAATATGCAAAAGCATTGGATGAAGTGGTTGCTTTAGTACTCTTATGTGAGAAAAAGAAGAGAAAGATGGGGGTTTCGAAATGGGGTTAGAGAGAGAAAGGGATTAGGGTGGTGACAATGCTAGTGCCTAAATTTAGGGTTTTGCAGGGGTGACAATATGTAGTTTCCCCTTATTTTTTGGTACCCACTTTGTCTTCCATGAAAAAGGATGGGGTAACGAGTTATCCATTTCGTCATCATGCGGTATTCAGTTGGGAGAAACGAGGTGTGCATGGAGATGTGTTATAACAAGCTCATCGCCACCGTCCGTTGATTCTCCTCGGCATTGTAATGCCGATCATCGCTAACAGCCTTAAAGAGGAATTAAAGCGTGGATTCAAGCACCATAAATATAAAGCTGTTGCTCTTGTGCACAGCATCTGTTAAGGAAATGGTTTGATAGGGCTGCAGCCATATCAAAATAAGTAGAGCCTCACCTCATTGCTTGTTGAAAATTGCAACTTAAAAAGTGTTGAAGACCTTGCTTGAATATTATGGTTAGTGAAAAAAAAAAAAATTCAAGCTCTAAAATTAATATATATTGTAATAAATTATCTGGATTGTTTATTTCACCCCAAAAATAAATGTTCAGATGTCCTACAAATCTTTGAGTTTTGAATTTTATTGTTAGTGTTGAAAATTGATTTAAGGCCATCATATAGATTCTGTTGCTAAAAGTGCTTTCACATTTTGATGTGAGGCTTTATTTTGTTTTCATAGGACCTAGGCCTTATAGAACCTTCATTATCTCACTCGGGTGCTATAAAACCCTTGCTCTTGTGCAAAGTACTAGTTAATCTCTCTCTCTCTCCTCTTCACTGTCATGGAAGAAACAAAGTTTGAGTATTCATTGGAAATGGGCCACAAGAGCCTATTACAAACAGACGATTTGTATAAGGTTCTCTCTCTCTAAACTCTATTCCTTGTTGTAATTTTTTCTTTTTACAAAGAATATTGAATATTATTGTATCAAAAGAGGATTCCTTGTTATAAGTCTTGCTCTTTAGAATGTATCATCGAGATAGTTCTAAGATATTGTAGAATTTTTTTTTCTCAATAAGTTATTTGTTCCAAAACATTTTTGAAATGAAGTTTTATAGAACAATTGGAAACTGAAAGAAGAGAAGAGAAAAAAAGGAGGAAAATTGTAATATTATTGATAGAATATTAAACTTTAGTTTGGAACTTTTTTTTTAAAATAGGGTGCAGTTTGCATGGAGCCGAGGCTCTAAACAACCAAAATAAAACACACTTTCAAATAGTATCGAGAAATGTGGTTTCAATATTGGAAATCCTTGTAATTATCTTAAAACATATTTTCATCTTTAATTATAAAATTTAAAGCTTAAAAAATAGTGTAGATTGAGTAGATCTATGAAAACTTGAAAATCTTGAAAATTGACGGTCCAAAAATGTGTCAAGATGCACTATTTTCAAAACTTTAAATCCATTTTTTTTATGTCCATGCATCTTGATGTCGAGATGATCAATTTGAGGATATTTGGGCATCAAAACAACCTCTTCTTGAGGTGTGCTCTAATTTGATTGTTTAGAGCCTCGGCTCTATATTAATTTTTTCAAATATGCCTAATGAAAATTTAAAATAGGGGGATAATCTTGTGAAAATATATGACATCTTTATTTCAAAAAGGGTGTGGTTTGTATGAGGCTAAGGCTCTAAACTATCAAAGGTGTACCTTCGAATAGTGTTGAAAGATATTGTTTCAGTAATGAAAATTTATTTTCAACTCTAGTTATAAAATCTAAAGCTTTAAAACTAATGTCGATCAAGCAAATCTAGAAAAACTTGAAAATCTTAAAAATAGAGCATTACAAGATACAATATTTCTATTATTTGAAATCTATTTTTTCTTATGTCTATGCATCTTGAGGTCGAGATGATCAATGTGAGGATTTTTGGGCATCAAAATAACCTCTTCTAGTGAATTTTTGAGGTGCGCCTTACTTTGATTGTTGAGGGCGTCATCCTTATATAAACGTTTTCCTTTTAAAAAATATGTCAGATTTGAAACAAATGGGCTCAATTTGTCATTTATCCCTACTCCATAAATTTATGTTAGAAATCATAAAAGAGACGAAGAGTTTCTCTTTTATCTCTCATGAAAAAGATGAAGGTAAATTTCAAGGGGTTGTATATAATGAGACCATTTACTTTTTGTATAGGGAGGTCACGATTATTTACGACCGTTCAATCTGAAATTTAATAGCTTGGGTGTGTCACAAAGTACAAAAAAATTTCTTTTGAAATTTGAACTTGGCCAATGAAATAAATGCAGCCACCCAATTTCACATCTAATGGTCTAGATTGATTTTGACCACCTTGTACTAAAGATAAATGGTCTCATTATTATACTTTCCTAAATTTTAAATATTGTGTGCATTTGAAATTTGTCACTTCCATACATATCCTTATTCAAATTATAAAAAGATTCTATGCTCATTTGGGAGCATATTTTGCTCAACCTCAAAAAAAAAATAAAGAAGAATGAAAAGTAATGACAAGATAGAAAAAGAACATGCAATGTACGTCCTTGAAAAAATAACAACCTAAATTTGAACACGTACCATCCATTTTTTGGGCAATTAGTTCAATTTGTTTAAGATCTCACGATCCATTTTTATTTCTATTTTTTTCAAATAATAATCTAAGAGTTCTAAAATTTCAAACTGAAAAAATACTCCTAAGTAACTCTTTTACCAGATGAATAAATGTACAGCGTGCTTCTGCGGGAGCATAGTGTACTCCTTCAAATTTCTTGGTGTACCCACTTTTAACTCCAACGAATCAACGATAGCGGTTGGCAAATCGGTTGCCCACAAAACAATCTATTTGTTTTGAATTTTTTTTTGGGGTTTTTTTTTTGTTTTTTGTTTTTTTCATTTGCGGGGTAAATCATTGGGAAATACAAGCCCCAACCCATTTTAAAAATAGTTAGTGGTTTTCAAATATATCATGACCTTGACCTTATTCCCAAGCAATCGGTCTGAGCTTTACAAAATTTAGGAGAATTACCCGCCAAATCTATGAATATTTTTAGGCCTCCAAAATCTTGGGATGTTGCCTCTTCAGCCGAGGGACCAACTTCAAAAACAAAGGAAAGTTTTTTTTTAAAAATTGCACTTTTTATGTTCTTGGTGAAAAGAATGTTGCGACTAACCACTCGAATTTTTTGGCATTAGATCTAGGTGTTTATTAACTCAAAATTCATGTTTATCTTTATGTTTTTGTAAATAACCATTTAGTGATCCCAAGATTTAAAAAAAAAAAAAAATTGTAAGAAACTCTTTTACCATAAGGAATAAGTGTACAGTATATGTCCCCGTGGGAGCATAGCATATGCTCCTTGAAATTCCTTCGTTTGCCCCTCTTTGACTCACATTAAGGAATTAGCAGATTAATTACCCATACCAACCACACAAACTATTAGATCACTGTTTGCTACATACTCCATTGGTGTATGGAATACCATATAGATTTCATTTCCTTTGTTTTACTCTCACTTAACTATTTATGGGATTGTCTACAAAGAGGCCATTTGTATTTTGTATGCGAAGGTCACAATCATTCTCACTCATTAGATGTCAAATTGGATGGCTTGGGATGAGTCGTGAAGTCCGAGAATTTTTCTTTTGGAACTTTGTATTTATTCAATAACACTCTTGCAATCACCCATTTTAAAATTTAAGGGATAAGAATGATTGTGACCGCCATATACAAAAGATAAATGGTCTTTTTATAGATAATTTTTATTTATTTTTTATTTTTTTAAAATAAATAATTTGTTCTTATTTTCTTAATAAAATAATGGATGAGTATTTATTTCCCCAGTATATCTTGGAAACAAGCGTTTTCCCTCGTGAACCAGAGTTGCTTAAAGAACTCAGAACTGCTAACGAAGGCCACCCAATGTGAGTCCTCGTCCATTTCTCTCTTTCTTTTGACTTGCTTGCTTGTGTTATATGTCTTAGCATTCAAAAAAATCAACTCGGCCGAGTCATGACACATTGATATGTCCCGTAGTGTAGTTAAATGGCATTTGGTTTTGTCTAGCTTGTTAAAGTGTACTATGATCCACATCATAATATTAGTGTGGTTGTTTAAATCGTGATTAGTTGGGAAAAAGCTTTATTGAAGATGATGATGTTTAGATCGCAACGTCTAATTAGTTGGCTGATGGTGATGGGAAAAGAGTGAGACTTACAACTTAATTGCTATCATTTATATTGTAACCTGCTCTCTCTCTCTATATCACCATTAGCTGTCTTGATGGATGGTGATGATCTTTGTGACCATACGGTCTCTATGGTCATATGAATCCTTGTATTCTCACCCTTCTTCCCTTGTTTTCTTAACTGGTTGAGGCAACAACATATGTAGGCTTGTATACAATGGGGAAATTAATTTATATATCCCTTTTGTTAGGGATATTAAAAAATGTATTTAAAATTTTCAATTTCATGAAGATGTTCCTTTGTCTTCTAACGTAATTTTCCTTTTCCAAAACACCTTTAGTTTTGATACTTAGAATACCGAACGAAGATTGTAGCTTCAAAATTGTAAAAAATAATATTCGGTACTTTTGAGTGCCTAATAGTTTCTTGGCTTAATGTTTTAAATTGATACTTACCAAACAATTGTTTTTTTTTTTTTTTAATTATAAATAAAAACTAGTTCTATACTATCAATTATCAAACATATTCTTTTTTTTCCTTAGAGAATCAAGTCTGGTATTATCAGTACAAAACAAAATATTATTTTTAAAAAAAAACCAGCTGGATTACAACCTTAGTTTGGTATTCTACGTACTAAACCTCAAGGCATTTTGGAAAAAATAATTAGTTGGAAAAATGGGAATTTTTTTTTTCAAATTATTATTTTTTTTGATATTTTTAAAATATCTGTAAAAATAAGAGATATTTATGTTAATTTCCCTGCATAATGAATGCAGTAAATTTACTTTAGGGAAAACACATCACTATAGCCGCAAGAATTTTGACTGGAAACCACTAAGGTCATGTGGTTTTCCTTGACAGTAAAAGATCTGCACTTATTAATTCTTCTCCAAAAATATAATATGATGCATAGTATCACCTTATATACATGAGTTAATGTACACAATAACAGGGCATATTTATTGTATGACGCATTGTCTCACTTTATAAACAAGATAGCCAAATGGATCATAGATATTCTTCCTCTTTCCTTATTTGCATTTACAAATGGACAACCTTTATATAAGGTGTCAACGTCAACCCATTGGGAAAGGTTGGTCTGGCACTAGAAAACCGTCTAATTGATCATCTCGGCCCATATATATATATATATATATATATATAGAAGAAATGAATTTTATGCATTAAAAATAGTACATCTTGTAGCACATTATCTAAATCATCCCAATATTTTTGAGTGATTCATAGATATGTTAGATCTACATTATTTTTGGAGCTTTAAATTTCATAATAGGGGTGAAAAATAGATTTTTAAGCCATCACAAGAGTTTCGACACGGAAATTGCATCTTTAATGACGTTTGTTGTGCAAACTTCACCGAAATTGCACTGTGATTGTTTAGAGTTGACAACTTATATCAAATCTCACCCTTCACAAATATATTGAGTATTGTATAAACTAATTTTCAACTTATCTGTTTGGATGAGCAGGGGTGTGATGGGTGTTCCCCCTGATGAAGGCCAGTTTATACAAATGATTTTGAAACTGGTTAATGCAAAGAAGACCATTGAGGTTGGAGTTTTCACTGGATATTCCCTACTTGAAACTGCTCTGGCCTTGCCTGAGGATGGCCAAGTATTTATTCTTCTCATTTTTTCTCGTTCTCATATTCTTCCCACTTTGCATTTCTCAATTTTGTTTTCCTTATATGATCCCACTTATGTATAGCACACTTTAATCATCAGTTATCGCCAACCTAAGAGCATTAAAAAAATAAAAAAATAAAATAGTGCCAAGAACAACTATTAAAAAAAGGGTGTGGTTTCTATAAGGTTACAACCCTAAACAATCCAATTAAGGCGCACCTCCAAATTTTAATATAACATGTAATTTTGGTGTAAAAAATTATTAGGATTATGTCAAAATCTATTTTTATATTTAATTATAAAATTTTAAACTCCAAAAATGGTTAAAATCTAGTTGATCTATAAACTTATGAAAATCTTGAAAAGAAAGAGACACCCACAATTGGACGGCATACATAATGCATTACAAGTTGTGCTATTTGCAAGACTTGAAGTCCCCCTTTTTTGTTTTTATGTATATGTATTTCAAGGTCAAGATGATCAGATTTGAGGGGCTTACAGCATCGAAACAACTTCTTCAACTGAATTTTTGTGGTGCACTTTAGTTTGATTGTTTAGGGCCTCAAGCTTGTATGTAAACTTTTTCCATAAAAGAATGCTATATTGTGATGAATATTAGTTTTAATAAATGTTAGCAGTCAGTTTCCTTCATTGTTTGCCATAGTTTAACACTTTCGGCTTGAGAACTGATGTTCATACATTGTAACAAAATGATAAAATGTACATAAATTTCAGATAACAGCGATAGATGTTGATAAGAAAGCATACGAAGAAATTGGATTGCCCATCATCCGAAGAGCTGGTGTCGAACACAAGATCAACTTTGTCCAATCCCCTGCTCTACCCTTCTTGGATGAATTGTTGGAGGATGTGAGTCTCTCTTGCTCTCTGTCAAGCGTACATGCATACACACACATCGGTAAAATTTAACAAATTTATTCCTTATGCAGCCAAAGAATGAAGGATCCTATGACTTTGCATTTGTGGATGCTGATAAGAACAATTATTCAAATTACCATGAGAGATTGTTGAAGCTGGTAAAGGTGGGGGGGGTTATCGTGTATGATAACACACTATGGGGTGGCAGTGTTGCTAAGGACGAGTCTTTAGTTGAAGAATACATGAAGTACTTCAGACAGTTCGTCATGAAATTCAACCAAATTCTAGCCACTGATCGACGCATCGAGATCTCGCAAATTCCTGTTGCTGATGGAGTTACAATTTGCCGGAGGCTCTGTTGATCTTTTCTCAAGTGCTACATGAAGTACTACTTTTGATTTTGGTGCTCATGGTTTTAAGCATGAAATGATCCTTTAGTTTGGAAGGCAAAGCAGTAGGTGTTCTGCTGTAAGTTGGTCTGGGATGTTTACGAGGCAATCTTTCCTACCAGGACTCTGTTCTTTTTTGCATGTTGACTTAGCAGGGAGTGCTATGACCTTGCCTATGAATAAATCATGAGACTTCTTGCCATTTATTTGTTTTTTGGTGGATGTAAGTGGATTTCAATAAGCTAAAAAATGATAAGATTAGTACTATAAGATAATTTCTTTGTGGGAATGAAGCAGGTTTACAGTAAAAAGTAAAGCTGTGCCTTAAAACCCCGTTAGAAAATGTCGTTTTGGTGCGTAAGACCATCAATTTGGTTATCACAACCCCAACAAAGTTAAAAAGAATGTATCTTGCAATACATTATCTAGACCATATATTTTCAAGTATTCATAGATCCGTTCAAACTATTTTTGGAGATTCAAATTTCATAATCAGAAACAGAGATATAACTTTTTATGCTATGTAAGGATTTTCATGACTTGGGACTGCGTCTGTGGCATTCGGCTTTACCTTTTAACGTAAAAACCTACACCTAAAAATCTACACCTTATGCGAACTGCACCCTTTATATTTGTGCCATCTGCATATATAAGTTAACTTGTCAAATCTGCGTGATAACAGAATTGAAGTTTTCTTTTCAATACAGGAAATCAAGAATGTGGCCATACCTCCAATAAAGGAAAGGTTTTAGGTTTTGTGTGTCCATCCTATCTTCCTTCATCATGGATAGTGCAATTTCTACTGGTGACTGGGGACCATCAATTTGATGAAATCAACGGTAGGTAATGTTCTTGATAGATTTTGTTATGGAAACTCTGCCTCTACAACCCATACTTTGGTTCCTTATTCACCCATTACACAAGAAAAGAAAGAGACACCCACAATTGGCAAAGTAGCCGAAAGCAGTGTTCAGAAACTCGGTTGAGTACTGGGGTAAAACTCGGGCTGATTAAAAAAGATAAAACATTAGATTGTGGAATCAATGTATCAATATTTTATATGAAATCTGAAATTTTTTTATAATGATTTGAGAGATTTTCTTGTCGTATGAGATATTTTTATATTTTTCTCCATTTTTTTTTATAGATGTTTTGATATAAAGAAAAAGCAGGACATGAATTTGTTTTAAACAAATGATAATGAACCTAGGTTGATTCAGACCTTAGGCCAAAGAAAAACAAAACAAATTCGCTGCAATACTTGGAGTTCCAAACCCATCTCGGTCAAGAGAATAAAAGCAAATTCCTATAGTTCACGTGCTTGACCATGGAAGGCCTTTGCACTCAAGGAATTAGATGCAAAGAAAAACAGCACTAAAGGATTTTGGGGGGCACCCAAAAAGAAATGGGTGAGGTTTAAAATTTGCTTTGAAATGCAGTTTAGAAATCCTGTAAGAGGATGGAAATCTATTTTTATCTCTATTTATGGAATTTAAAATTTTTAAAATAGTGTGAATCAAGCATCAGATCTATAGCCACTTAAAATTTTTGAAAATAGATTAGGGTAATTTGTTACAAGATACTTCAAATTTTATTTTTATTCATATCCAAACATCTCGAAGTCGAAAAGATTGAGTGAGAGATATATATTTCACTCAAAAGCTCATGAGAGATAGAGAGAGAGATAAATTCCTCTCAAAAACTCATGAGAAAGAGAGATTTCTACATCTATGAAAGGCTCATAAAAGTAAGATGTTTGGGTGTGAGAGACCCTCTCTCATTTCTGAAATTTACCAACCAACAGGAAACAGATCAAACGTGATAATCGGAGGGAGAACTATTTATTTACTGAGATAATCTCTGCCGTTGGTTGATCTGCTTCGTAGTCGTTGCACCGTTCATCCGTAACGGCTTGAGACCTAGTTCTTGAATCTTAGTTGGGGGCGAATATATTGTGCGGATCCCTCTCTGTGTCATACCACGCCGTTCATCTTAGAATCCCCTGCTCATAAGCATCATCTCTCTATTGATCTTTCGCACCGGAAAATACGGGAGATGACACTCCAAAAATGGATTATCTTTTTCAATCAGGTCACAAGACCCTGTTATAGTAAGATGCCTTATATTAGGTACCCCTTTTTTCTCTCTCTCGCTTGCTCTGTATGCTCTTGATTGGATGGTTGAGAGCGAAATGAAATTATAAAATTGCTCTGTATGCTCTTGATTGGATGGTTGAGAGCGAAATGAAATTATAAAGACGTGTGAAATTATATATTCACATTTATCAAAAATAAAAAAAAATAAATGAAAAAAATAAAATTAGCAAAACAACCCCCTGAGAGGTATTTGATTTATTTTATTTTATGTATTTTTTAGGTGCACGGTGATAAGTACTAAATAAAACTAAAACTTTCTAAAGATATCGGACATTTGAGATTCATTGTTTTTTAACTCGCCTAAAGTCTTGGACTCAGTCCTTGTCCGAGGCGAGTAACTTAGAGTCCGCTGAGTAGAATACATGGCGTAAACAGCCCTAAACAAAGTTTAAAAAAATTGTTTGAAAAGAAAATTTAAATGGTAAAAGTGAAACAAAACCGAAGCTAACATAAAAAGTCCAGAATAGCTAAACGAACTAAATAAAACATAGATTTAGAAAAAATTGATTTATGATTGGAGACGTTTTTTTTAAAAAAATCTAAAAATAATAACACGAATATTTCTGATATATTTATCAAACCGCGCTCAAGAGATTCATTATTTAAAGGAAAAAGTTTACGTAAAGTTGTTATAGATTAAGGTGCTCCTAAAAAATCCATCGAAAAAAAGTTGTTTTCATGTTGAAAAATCATTTTGATATTGACATGTTTGAATATATAAAAAAACATATTTTTGAGTCCCAAAAATATGGTATCTTGCAATGAATTCTCAAGACTATTTATTTTCGAGATTTTCAGGTGTTCACAGATACACTTGATTTTAGCCAATTTTAAGAGTCTAAAATTTTATAATTAGTTATAAATATGGATTTTTTGGTCATCCTAAGAATTCTTAGCACCAAAATTACACCTTATGATAAAATTTGGAGGTGTGCCTTATTTTGATTGTTTAAGGGCTGCAACTTTATGCGAACTACACCCTTGTTTAATAGTGGCAAATTATCAAATGACTCATAAAAGATGAACAATTTAACACTTTACCCGTATCTTTTGATTAGCTTCAAAATGAAAAAACACAAGACATTGAGTTGAAATAGTTGCAAATAGGTAAAATACAAAATATGTTATTATGGATATTTTGATAAATTTCCCTCGAATATTTCTCTTAAAGGCTTTTTAAAATTAGGACAAATTAAGTAATACATCTCTTGAAGATGGTTTGATAAATTTCCTCTATTTTCTGAATAATAAAAATCATAACCAAATAAAATAATGAATCCAAAAGTGTCATATTCCTTGTCTTAGCTAGGAATGGCACTGCACTAAGGGAAAAGTTTTTATAGAACCTAGGCTCTAAACAATCAAATTAGAGCCCACCTCAAAACTTTCACTAGAAGAGGTTGTTTTGATGCCCAAATACCATCAAATTGATCATATCAGCATCAAGATGCATGGATATGAGAAAAAAATGGATTTCAAGTTTTGAAAATAGTGCATCTTGTAGATCATTAATTTTCAAGATTTTTAAGTTTTTATAGATTTACTGTATGTACACTATTTTTGAAGCTTTAAATTTTATAACTAAAAATGAAAATATAATTTAAGGCTATCCCACAAATTTCAAATATTAAAACCATATTTCTCGATACTATTTGAAGGTATGTTCTAATTTGATTACTTAGAGCCTCGGCTCTATACAAACCGCACCCCTGCACTAATAGGTGTGATGCTCAATGGAGAATAAAGATGGATTTAGAGAGCATCTCTTTCCAAATACAATATAATTGCTACTCATAAGGGATGTTTAGCGTATCTACA
>NW_006499912.1:4980959-5000444 GCF_000471905.2 Amborella trichopoda | reverse complement strand
ATGCTCTCTCTCTCTCTCTCTCTCTCTCTCTCTCTCTTATTTTGATGCCTTATTCTTACTAACTATTTTTCTTCTAAGGCACGTTTGCTTTACGTGAAATTGTTTTCTGGAAAACAAATTCACTTCTTTTTTTTTTTTTATGTGGTTAAGTGTGGAAAAGTTTTTACATCAATTAGTTGTCAATTGGTGTGAAAATATGCATTAAGATCAATTGGTATAAAAATATTCTCACACATAACCACACGAGAGAATTTTTCATGTGAAATTGATATGAAATATTCTCACTTAAAGTATTTTCTTCTCTTTTTTGTTAATGAAATAATTAATTAAGTTGGATTTGACTTGACCAGTACATCTTGGAGACAAGTGTTTACCCTCGAGAAGCAGAAGTGCTAAAAGAGATAAGAAGTGCAACTGAAACCCACCCAAAGTGAGTACCCCTGTGCATATATGTATATATGTTAGATTAGGGATTGGTTAAACCTACTTATCATCACTAGATGAACAAATTTTCATGGGTAGTATTTTTTATTTTTAAAATTAGAAATCTTCAATCCATGTGTTGTTTTTAACACTCATGTCAATATTTTTTATATATTTTATGTTTTTGAAAATGTGGTTTGTATAAGGCAGAGGCTCTAAACCATCAAAGTAAGGCGTACCTACAAATAGTGTTGAAAGATACTATTCTAATATTGAAAATATTTGTGATGGTTTAAAAATTTATTTTCATCTCTAATAATAGAAATCAAAGCTTAAAAATCGTGTAGATCGAAATCTATGAGCACTTAAAAATCTTGAAAATTGATCATCCGAAAATTCATCCCAAGATGCATTATTTCCAAGACTTGAAATCCATTTTTTTTTCATATTCATGCATCTTGAGGTTGATATGATCAATTTGGGGATTTTTGGATATCAAAACAACTTCTTCTAGTGAAATTTTTGAGGTACGCTTTAATTTGATTGTTCAGGACCTCGTTCTCGTATCAACAGTTTCTTATTTATTTGCTAGCATGTATTTATTATTATTTAGTTTGAATTTGTAGATATATTCATTAAATTTAATCTATTTATTAGTTTTAATGAGTAGGAGTGTGATGATGGTTGCCCCGAATGAAGGCCAGTTTATGCAATTGCTCTTGAAGCTGATTAGTGCAAAGAAAATGATTGAGATTGGTGTTTTTACTGGATACTCTTTACTTGCCACAGCTCTCTGGATACTCTTTACTTGCCACAGCTCTCTTCTTGCCTGAAGATGGAAAAGTATGCCACTTTTCTTTTAACATAAAATAGATTTTGTTCCATATTTCCATTATTTCATGAAATTTCGTAGTTTCTATTGATTTGGCCACCACTTTTTATTTTTCTTGGGGTTGATTAGTCATCTTATGGGTGCTGTAAAAGAAAAAAAATCAAAATAAAGAATTAAACAAAAAATTGTTTTGAAGAAAATACCTGAAAATTTTGGGAAAAAACAAAAAATCATTGAGACAAATTTTTTTATTTGATTCAAAAAATGCATTTACGGCTTTTTTAGATCGATATTCTATGAACATTTTATGAAACGTTTGACTTGATTTGGTAAAATAATGAGTAAGAAATTGAATATTGTCGATTTTCTGTTAAAAGATCCCAAAGCTTGGACTCTATTTCTTCAAACAAGGACTTTGAGCCAACAATTTGAATCTAATTCCAAGTTGTTTTGTTGCTATTTAACAGAGAAATTTAAAAAGAGCGAAACAAAATTATACAGAAAATTCACGACACTTTTATGAAAGAATCTCGTAAAAATTGAAATTTGATAAGCCTAAACTTTTTGGATAAAAAATAGTTCGATCTATATTCAAATCGACTAATTGGAAGTTTCAAATAGTTTTGGATGAAATATTTGATTAAAAAATATATAGAAATATGTCTATAGATACTTTTTTTCCTTTTTCATATAAAATAAGGAAGGAAAAGTATAGAATGAGACCATTTACCTTTTATACAAGGTGGTCACATTAATCTTGACCATTGAATGTAAGGTTGCAATTATTCCATTGATCATTCCCAAACTTCAAAAGAAATTTTCTTGAATTTTGTGATACATCCAGATCAAATTTCATATCAAATATTTGTAAGGAATTGTGACCACCTTGTATTAAAGGTAAATAAGGAAACTACAAAATAAGACAATATAAAAAACATGGGAAATGATATCATGTCACTATGCTATTATAAGTAATGAAACCATACTTCTAGAAAACTATGTTTGTGGTATTTGTATGAGCTAAAATTTTTCATTCACATTCCCTTCATCTCAATAATCAATTTCAAAAAAATAAAATAATTTGCACCACATATATGGTCAAAATGAGTCCCTTCCAACAATGAATCTAGACCATCTATTTGGTGAATTTCAAGATATAGGCCTTTATGAATTCAAAATCAAAAATTTATTTTTTAATGTTGTTAATCTAATGGTAATAAAGTTGTCTAAAGAATTTGAGAAGAAAAAAGATCATTCTAAGGCCTAAATCTACACATCCCACCAAAATGGATGGTCTATGTTAATTAGGCTAAAAAAAACAATTTTTATATTGCATTTTCAAATTTTTTTTTGTGATTTTTCATTAGTATGAAAAGAGTGTTTATTTAAAATTTAGGTCGAACAAATGAGCCTAACATAATTTTTGAGGATTGTTTCATTATATTACTATACGACAGTTGCCTGAAAAAACTCCCCCCCATAAACATTGCTATGAGTTATTGATATTGTCTTATTAGTTAGTTACTTAGATTGTGAATTTAATCTCTTTTTTTCCCTTTTAAGAATAATTGTAATCATCACCTTCCACTTGCGTACGTGTATTCCATTTTTTAAACTTTGTTTTCTAGGTCCATCTGAACTCTTCAATTGTTTTTCTTTTTTCTTTTATATTCTTTTTTTTGGGATAATTGATTTGTACATCTCATTTTTGTAAAGCATTTATCAAGAGATCTAATGTTTCAAAACTTTTATTATGGTAATCTTTTGTATCTTCCAACTTCCTAGACCCAAAAATCCCTTTTGACCGCATATTATTAACCTAAAAAAAATATGAAATATCATTTTTTTCCCTTTTATCTAAACTCCTTTCACCACATTTGTTTTGGAAGTATATCGGTTGGAGATGGAACATCCTCAAATCCTTTCAAAACGATCCAAACCCTGTGAACCAAACTCCCTTTTGTGACCATGGTTCCATCTCACGTTTCTTCTCCTCAAACTCGAAACCATAACAGCAAAGGATGCCGCTTGGAACCAGGCAATTTCATGGACGATTTTGCCACTTTGTTGTGCAAAATTAACTGTAAAAATTAAATTGAACTGTCCTGACCAATGATTTCATGGCGGAAGAGGACTCGAGAACCAGTAGCTTCAATGAAGCTAGATCGAGCTCTAGGGTTTTCATGAAGAGAACTAGCTCCATTTAGGGTTAGGGTTTGGGTAAAGAGAGAACTGCCATGAAAGCAACAGAGGCTTAGTAGAGCTCTCTCCCTTTGCGTTAAATTTACAGAGACAAAATTACCCTCCTTTTTCGGGAGGTTTCTCAAGACCTAGTGCGGTTCACAGGCCACTGAAAAGTCAATGGTCTTGGAATTACCTGGTAAATCTTAATGTTTCAAATCTTTATAGGAGGCCTTTACTGAAAAATCAAGGGGGCTTAAACTTTCCAGTAAGTTTTGGACATACCTCAAAGCACGAATTATGGCGTTATAGAGTAAGAGGGATGTTTAAATAAATGGGGAAAATGGGTCATTTCATATTTTGTTTGGGTCAATAATATGTGGTCAAGGGGGTTATTTGAGTCCCAGGGGTTAGAAGATTCAAAAGATTGAAAATCTTTGGGTCTCTTGAGAAATGGGTTTAAAAATTAGGGAGTCCAAAGGTTTTGTTTTGTTTTAGCTTCTACTCTTTTTTTCTTTTTTCATTTTTTTTTTTTTCAAGTGAGGATAGGATTCCTTATCGGGAATAAGAATGAAACTCAAGACCTCATATTGTGGTTTCCTCCACTTAACCTATGAACCTACGTACCCTTGAGTCCAAAACTTAGGAGATGCGAAATTATCCATTACCATTATATTGCCATTACATTTATTGTTCGCTACACTTTCAAAACAAGCATTGTACTCCAAAACAACCATTGTACTCCTTGAATCCTTAAAACCATTTTGGAAACATCAAAAGCATTGTTATCTTCAAATTGATGACCACCATACCCTATTGGATTTTATTTATTTATTTATTTATTACAATAGTACAAAATTTTATCAATAAAAAGAAAGAAGCAAGTGCATCAAATAAAACATACATTTATGCAATAGCAATAGACTCCATAGAATAGAAGTACCCCTTTTTACAAAACTATCTGCAATGTCACTGGTATATCTCCAAACATGGTGAAAACATATTTCCATCCCAAGTATCCACAACTACAGCCCAAACCGACGGTACTCTCTACGGTGGCCTACTCTGCTTATTACACCAATTTATGATATTTGAAGAATCACCTTCTGCGACACAATACCAACCAATGAATGTTTTTTTAACCAATTTCAGCCCTTGCAAAAGAGATCGAAATTCAGCCTCATTTGTCATTGTAAAGCCACATGGTCTAGCATAAGATATCAAAAGTTCCCTTGAGGAATTCCTAACCATCCTGCTAGGCCCAGATTCCCAAAAGAACATCTATCGAAATTTAGCTTGATGCACCCATCCATTGGCGGATTCCATCTTACCTTAGGCTTAAGGCAAACTTCAGAACCGATAATAATAGATTTTAGATTAAGAATGATATCTACCTTTGAACAGCCCGTCCCTTGTTTGGTGATGGAAAACCAATTCCACAGAGTGTTTTGGATTATATTTATAACATTCTCCAACTCTCCAAGCACTCCTTCAAACGTCCTTGTGTTCCTCTCCTTCCAAAAGGTTTTCCAACATCACAAGTTCTGATCAACTAAAGGGTTTTTAATGTGGTTTTCTAACATTGAAACAATCTTTGCAGGTGGGTTCTGAGGTGCATCTTACTTTTGTAGTACAAAATCGACGTATTACATAATTTTTTTCCCTTAAAGATACTAATAAAATGATAATAATGAGGTTGATGACTATGATGGTGATTTCAAGTAACAACTATAGATGTCGATAACAAGGCATATGAAGAGGTTCGATTGCCCATCATCCAAAATGTTGGGGTAGAACACAAGATCAATTTCATCCACTCTCCTGCTATTCCCTACTTGGATGAATTGCTTCAAGATGTAAGCTCTCTTTCTCTCTCTCTCTTTCTCATATTTTGACATCTTTACATCTAAAAGAGGAAGGTCCGTTCTCCCTCTCATGTAACTTTCTTCCCTTTGAGGGAGGAAGCCTCCCTCTCATTTCATTTACATCTTTAAAGCCAAAAGTGGAAGGTCTTCTCTTTATCTCTTTTTTGGGTAATTCAATGGTGAAGACATGCCCCTACCCATTTTTTCAAATAGTTTATGAGTTAGTTTTTTGGAAATGTTATTGGGGTGGTGTCATTAAGAATGAAAACCATAACCTAGTGATTAGGATGTAGGGTGCTACCACCACGACCCCAGACCCTTTCCCCTCCCCCTCTCTCATTTAACTGACATCCTTTCAGCCAAAGGAGGAAGGTTCCTTTGACTCCATTTGTGGAGGCCGATAAGGAGAACTACTTGAATTACCATGAGGGACTACTAAGGCTTGTGAAGGTTGGAGGACTCATTATGTATGATAACACTCTGTGGTAGCCTTGCCATGGATGTGTCCTCCCTCTCGGAACACATGAAGAAGATGAGAGACCCCATCTGCTCAAGCTCCACGAAACACTAGCCATCGATTCGCGTGTCGAGATCTCGTAGATATTCACACTTTGCCGAAGGCTACATTGACCTTTTTGACATGATTGATTCCCATTGGTTTCTCAGTAAGTTAGGGTTTTATGCATAACATTTTACCTTAATATGTAGGGTTTGCAATATTAACTCGCCTGATCGGCTCCCCCCTAAACAAGAAAATATAGCGCGGGGACTAGGCTAGGCCTGAGCTTGACCCATGGCCGGTACGGCACGGGCTCGAGCCATGGTTGGCCCGATCCAGACTTGACCCTTTGATAGTCATGTACTAAGCTGCATATGGGATAAACATAAACAAGTACCCTTAATATTTATGAATAAATTTAGGTGCAGGGTTGGTATTCTCGGCTATTATGGTGAACTTGATCAATTTTTTTTTTATCTTGGACGCTTAAATGCTATTTTTAATTTCCAGGGCAATGGCAAAGTAAACAGAAAGGATTACAATTAATTAGTATATGTTCATATGATCCATGGGTGGGAATGCATTTGTATACTCTAGGTCTAAAGTATAAAAGGATGAAGGTTCTATACGGCTTAGTTTTTATGAAAACAACCTCAAATCCTCGTTTGGAAAGCCCCTTCGGTAACGAAAATCTCTATGATGGATCTACACCAATAATAAAATTTGAAACTCAAAAAATGGTACATATCTCGTGGATCTATGGACACTAAATTTTAGGTTGAACTGGACGATCTAAATAATAGGTTACAATATACACAATTTTTAGAGCTTAAAATCCTAATTTTTTTCACAACTAATATGTTCAAGCTGAGATTTTGATGTAAAGGTTTTCCAATGTTTGAATTGTAATTTTTTTTGAATTATGAGATGAGTTTTACTTATTTTGGTAGGGTTGCAGCCCTATTGAACCATTTTCCAAAATAAAAACCATCAGGTGATTTATTTCATGGTAATGGGGATGTCAGTCCTCCACGAGGATAAAAATATTGGTGGAAATTGCTCCATGGCGGCACACCTTTGATTAGTAAACATGGTCTTAGAGTATACAATTCCTTATGTTATATAGTTTTATATTGTTTACTAAAATAGGTTTTGCAAGGGAAATTGGTGTACTTATTCATCCTTGCTAAAAATTTAGCTTTGAGTAGTTTTAGGACCCAAAATTTTGGTGTTTTGACCCACTAGCTCAGAACCACGCTAGAAAAAAGAGATAAGAAAGTATTCAATGTGAGCCATAAAAAAAACAAAGAACATGTTCTAAGATTTCATATAGATCTTGGTGTTTAGGTACCTCAAAATCAATTTTTTTTCTTGAAAATACTCGTATGGTTTCTACAGCAGATCCCCAAATTTCAAATAAGAAATCCTCCTAGATAAATTATTTTCCTGAAGCAGTAAGTGTAAATTCGCTCCAAGAAGAGAGGTCAAGAAATTTTAAAATTGGAAATTTGAGGTAAGTCGTAAGCATTTTGATTTTCAAGATGAGGAATTATATTACAAAGTGCAAAATTACTAAACGCATAGAGCCCCACAAATCTATTGTCTTTCTTATTGTGTAGGGGGAATTTATCAAAATATTTATAAGAGATAGAACAATTTAACCTAGGGTGTGTGGTTTGCAACTTTGCATAAGGTTGCAACCTTAAACAATCACATTAAGATTGCAACCTTAAACAATCAAATTTAGGTGCACCTTCAAATTTTTATCATAAGATGTAATTTTTCATATAAAAAATTCTTACACACTGAATACCTCCAATTGTTAGCATTTTTCTTTTAAAAGAAGGGTGTGGTTTGTATAAGGTTGAAGCCTTAAATAATCAAAGTAAGGCGCATCTTTAAATAATATCAAAAGATGTTGTTTCAGTTCTAGAAATCTTGGCGATGTCCTCAAAATTCATTTTTATCTTTAATTATAAAATTCAAAGCTTTAAAATTAGTGCATATAGAGTATATATTTGAATACTAGAAAGTTAACGTTCTAGAAATTGTATTACATCTTGTAATGCTTTATTTTCAAGACTTGAGATCCGTTTTTTCTATGTCCATGCATCTTAAGATAGAGATGACAACTTGAGGATTTTTAGGTATCAAAACAACCTCTTCTAATGATTTTTTGAAGTGCGTCTTAATTTGATTGTTTAGGGCTTGACCCTTATATAAACTTTCCTTTAAAAGAATTCTAGATTTTATTTCAAAATAATGCGGATTCGAACTGAAACATTTGTGACATTTATTTTTATAGAGAGAGATGCAGTAGTTTTTTAGTCCCAATTGGGAAAATAGAAAAGAAAAACCGATGTGTTTTGAGCAAAAACACTTGTAAATTGTATATAGACTAATGCAGAGGACACAAAAGTGTGTGCACATATATGCGAGGGTGCTAGTGTGCTCAAGGTGTGTTTTGGTGCAATTGTATACACTATTTACACTTACTACAATATGCTAGATAATATTTTGGCCATTTGTTTTTAGGTATTTCAAGGACAAATTTACCCATACTTTGCAGTTTGCACATATTGAATTAAATCAATAAAGGACAAATATTGTATTGTAAAATGATATTTTGGCTCTAAATTTTTCAGTTTGACGATTATTTCCTAATTATAGTCCTCGTGGCCACAATAAATCATCAGCCTTGGGGGTCCTTACTGTGCAATTAGCGGATTGAATGGTGATGGAGAGAGAAAGGAATTGCCGTAACACATCACATGACAATGATGCTTGGTCTCGCTCAACCACCTTCTGACAGGCATTTGGATGGTGATGACTCTTATGGTCTCTAACTTCGAGTGGCCACAAGGGTCACACAAATTTTCACCGATTTATAACCGGAAAAAGATTATATAGCCTAACTCCACCACTTGATTAGGTGGTCTAATCTCCCAAAAGTAAATATTGTTTCCGATCTAGAATTTCGGGAGGACGAACTCGTATACCATGCTCCCGTGGGAGCAAACTATACTCTTACTCTGTCGGGCACGAAAGTCATCTAGAGAATTTTTTTTTCTTTCTAAATATTTGGGAACCATCTGAGAATCACTAGATGATCATTCTTACAACAAAAAGCTTCAATTTTAAGTTATGGAACCCTTAGCTCTCGTCATCAAAAAATTGAATAGTCTTTGTTCAATCTTGAGATTATATTTTTTTCAAGTGCATAAAGAGTGTGCTTAGGATTTATTTATTTATTTATTGAGGCTAGTGAAGTGGTTATATCCCTAAAACTTGGGGTCCTACCAATACTCTTATATTGGGTTTTACCTGGGGCAGTCAATGGACGATGTGCTCCCAATGAGCATGAAATCTTTTGGCTTGGAGAAACTTTAAAGTTCCAATGAAATCATCTTTTGTAGAATTTATATCCAATGTGACTAATGATGATAGGATAATTTTTAGATAAAGAAAATATACGGATTATTCGAAGGTTTCTTTCTTTTTCTTGAGTGTTTTTATTGGAATTTGGAGGCAACCATCAGCATACACATTACATCGCCATCATTTACTCAATCTACTAAATCTATTAGTTGGTTCTTTTCTTGATATATAATTTTCAAACTGCTTGGATCGTAGCTCAATATTGATCTTGTATAAACCTTTAGTTGCTAGAGTGAGTTGTTCCCATTATATAGTGCAGCTTTTAAGTTCCTCTCTTTGTAATAGGTCCGTTTATCATTTTGATTACACTCAAAATAACTACTATGACGAACCAATAATCTCACTCCACCAGTGGCCATGAATCAATCTGGTGAGGAGTAAACCATTAATATGGTCCATATAATTGACAGAGATTTTTTATTTTATATCAAACATTCATTCAAGAAAATAATGACATAAAAAACAATCAACATGTTCAATACCATGTAATAAAGATTACTTACTGCGATCCATAAATTCTCAATTAGTTATCAACTCATACAATTATTCCGGTATCCATGTTAATTATAGTAAGAGTGCAAATAAGGAAGCTACGATATGGACATTGGTCGAATTTCATGAGTTCGTCTCATTCTTAAATTAACACTTAATATTATCATTGATAACAAGAACAAAAAATATAAGCTAAAATGAATGGAAAATGATGCGGATGTTAAACCTACATGATTAGAGGGCCAAATGTTTGCAGTTGTGGAGCTTCAGATGACTGCTCCACGGATAGAAAAGGCTCTGGGATGTAGAGAAAGAGGAAAGAGAGAGCAATAGAGAAGAGAAATAACAGGAAGAAATGACAGATGGGGTTTTGGGGAATTCTAGAGAGGTGTCCGGTAATACGAAACATGAACAACAAAGAACTACACCATTCAACAAAGAAGTTAGCTGTCCGGTAATATGAACTCCAAACAGTTCTTTACGTTATGAAATTAGAATAGACCCACCTATCTAGTATTGTTATTGCCGGTCAGGAGTACTGGCTCTTTTTTTTTTTTTGGCGACATCACGGTGGCACAATCATGTGGACGTCAATGTTATTCTAGGGTTTTTCTAACAAATTATTGAGATGTTAGGTAGGCAATTGAATTGATGTTTAGGGAGGCAGGTGCCTTCCTAGGCCGCATTCCCACTATTTAAAACAAAGAAAGGACACATCCTCACTAACTACAATTTGAATTTTTAAAAGAATTGGTAGGATGTCATGGACCTTGTCATATGCCAAACAAGATAAAACTAAAGGGGCACGATGTTCTAATCCTACTCGTCCCACTTAAAAAAACGATAAAAAGAAGAGAGGTGAAAATTTCTTAGAAAAACACCACCATAACCATGTGTTTAGAGCACCTAACAACGGGCTAGGTTTGTTCTGCTAGACCACCTACTACATGCCTAAGTGCGACGTGAGTCAATGGGCGCAAGAGCCTGCTGACCGGTAAACATCCGTCCTAAAGTTGGATGTTGTGCAACATAAGTAATGTATGGATAATGTATCAAAAAATATCAGAAAAATATTTTTTATTTTAAATTTTTTTTTTTCTTTCCATATTCTTCTTGATCACATTGGCTTATATGATGAATCTATAAAATATTTACTAAATAAATCCATCTTTAAAATGGTTTTTACGAGGGGGTCACATGTGAGTCGACTGACTCGTTGAAACCTGATCTAACAAATAAAATGTAAATATATAAAAAAGGTCGTAACCCCGAAAAAGGTGGGTTGGAAATAATTCTAACTTTTTGGCTTATGCACAAAATGCAAATATATCTACCGATGAATATTATAGTTTCTAAGCATTATTTCAAGGAATGTACACAGGGAGAAACGAAGAAAGGCCTTGGAAAGGGACACCGTTTGAAAATGGATTAATGGACATTCATTAGCTTTGTTGGCTATTTTATTCATAAAGCCATGTCAGTTAATATCGAAACCTACTCTTTGGCTATTTTATTCATTAAGTCAAGTCAATTAATATTGAAACCTACTCTTCCACTGTTTTTAAAATATAGGTTATACCTGAGGGAGTGACTATTTTAGTGGTAATATTAAAGAGAAAACTGGGGAAGTTGCACTGTTTAATTGTTCGCATGGACATTTTTATGTTCCATTTGACTTGGCATTCATTAAGTAAACTATAGAAGTTCAGTAGAATGATCAAACCAAACTCCTCTATACTTAATTTTGTAGTCCCGAGGAACAAGCACTCTAATACTTGCGTATCGTATTTCAAAATATGTGGTCACAAGGGCCATCGCCGTTCATCCAACAAGTCGAACAATAAAATTATGAGTGCATGTTGTGTATTCCCGTAGGAGCATACTATAGACCTACTCCCTTGGGTAAGAGAGCTACGTATGGACGTTTTTCTTCTTTTTTCTTTCTTTCTTTTTATTTTAATTTTTTTTTGAGGTTATTCATTAGGTTGAGTAGGTTACATTTCTAAAATTTGGGATGCAGATAGAGTTTTACTTGAGGGACTGATGAATGATACGGTGCCACATAAGCCTGTAATCTTCCGGCTAGAATTTTTTAGAAAATTTTAAGACATGAATGCAATATTTGTGACAAATCGTGTCAATTATAGATAGAGGCAAGGCTTGTTATTGAACGCACAAGGATCATAAAAAATTGATTTTGAGTTTTAGAAATAGTGCATCCTGCAATACATTATCTATATCGTCTATTTTCAAGATTTTCATTTGTTTATAGATCTACTTGATTTTAACCATTTATGAATTTTAAAATTTTATAATTCGATATAAAAATAGATTTTGAGATAATCCTAAGAACTTTATTCACCAAAATTTTATGCTATAATAAAATTTGGAGGTGCACCTTAATTGGATTGTTTAAGGTACTTGCAACCTTATAGAAACCACACCCATTTTAAAATTGGTATTTCTATAAAGTAATTTATCACTGTACTTCAAAAAATTTAGACACTTATAAACCCTTGTTTTGTACATGGAGTTTTTTCTAGTTAGGGTAATTTTGGTCATTAAGTCAGATGTAACATCACCTACATAAGATGTGATATCACTCATATGAAGTATTAAATGCTACTAGTATACTCCATGTGGGTGATGTCACACTCCATGTAGATGATGTCATATCCCTCCTAATGACAAAAAATACCCTTAGTAAAAAAATGCTTTATGTTAAAAACAATGGTACATAAGTATCTCAAATTTATTGAGTACACCCTAACATAACCTAACACGAATAACAAGGGTATATAAGTGTCCAAAATTTATTGAGTACAATTACTCTATAGTGTGAACACTATAATATAATCCAATACGAACTGATAATGTTTCGTGGACGTATGGCCTGTGGGATGCACCGGATGGCATCATAGGAAACTTCTATAATAAAAATATGTAGAGTACTTTTCTTTGGGTGAATAAAAAAGTGTTAAGTCATGAAGGATTTGTACGCCTACCATTTAGTGATATTACATGCATAGTGTTGGAAAGATGTATTCTTGGTATATGTGCTTCTATAAAAAAAAAAAAGGCTTAATATTCAACTCTTTTCCATTCTCATTAAATTAAAGGGTAGGGGCCCAAAATCCCCAATTGTCCTTCTTTTCTATATCTTTTTTTTTTTTTCTTTTAACTTATTCAAAAAAAAAACCATACCCATGTCTCCATCACATGTATTTTTCTGTCGTAGTGGGACCTCATAGTTTTTAAAGCCCTTAAGGCAATCCGCATTCTCAAGGTGTCTTTCTCGCTTGTTTGTGTTAGGCCTTAGCATCATCCTCAATGGCCCAGCAGCACTCTGCATCTCATGGCTTCGACTGTGATGAGAATGTTGTTATCTATGATGATTCTAGCTGTGACGCTCAGTTTCAAACACCCTTTCCGGCCCCAACACCCTTGGGTATACCAGAAGTGATCACAGTAGAGCATGGTGCTGTGGCGGCAGATCATGACGTTTGTTCGAGAGTTGGTAGCGATATTCTTCAGAAAGGGGGCCACGCAGTTGATGCAGCAGTGGCCACAGCCTTATGCCTTGGTGTTTTTAGCCCAGCATCGAGTGGCATAGGTGGGGGAGCCTTCATGTTGGTTAGATCTGCTGCATATGATTATGTAGATTGCTATGACATGCGAGAAACTGCTCCCGGAGCGGCAACAAGGGTAAAAGAATGAATATATTTACTTTTTTATTATTTAGCAAAAATAAAGGAAATTGTTTTACTCTAATTTTCAGCTGATTCTTGGCTTTCATGGCCTTGTCAGAATCCGTGAAAAATGATAAAAAAAAGTACTGCACCACATAAGGAGAATCGGACTCAGCCGAATACCATGTTCTGATTTTATATACATTTTATATAGGTCAAGCTTTCTATGTTCTCCCTACAACGTAGAAGTTTTATCCTCTCCTTATCCAACCCTCCATTTTTTAATGTAGGCCTAAGATTGCCCCAATCACAATGTCATGTCTCTGCACTCTTTTATTTTTAATTTTTTTTCTATAAACTGTTTTGACACCAAATTTTGGGACGTCCATTTCTCTATTAAACTTGCACTAATGAAAAATATAATTTTTTTCAATAAAATAAAATATCCAAAATACCCCTGAAAATTTTAAGGGGTATTTTGGTTATTATTTTTTATCAAAAAATTATTGTTAATAATTTTTATAGGTGCACCCCAATGAGAAGATGGCACGTACCAAATTTCATATTAAAAAAAATTAAAAAACTAAAAATAAAATACTTTGAGACCTCGGATCTAAGATCAAACAGTGAGTGGCTCTCTTGATAAAAAATGGATCTGGATGGTCAGGGGCAGACAGAACTTCTATGTTGTAGGGGGAACATACAAAGCTTTCCCTTTTATTGCAACCTCATATAATTTTTTCCCTTTATGGGTGCGGTTTCTATAAGGATGTAAACTTAAACAATCCAATTAAGGCGAAAAAATTCTTAGTATTATTTTAAAATCTATGTTCACACCTAATTAGAAAGTTTTAAATTTTAAAAATGTTTAAAATCAAGTAGATCTATAAATATATGAAAATCTTGATAATTGACGATCTAGATATTGTATTGCAAGATGCACTATATTAGAGGCTCACAAACTTTTTTTTTTCATATTCATACATCTCAATATCGAGATGATCGATTAGATAGTTTATTCAATATTAAAACAACATTTCCGATTTATTTTTGAGGTACATATGTGATTCTACATTTTAAAGTTGCAACCTTATATAAACTTTTCCCTTTATATATTCCTTTTTATAAGCGTGCGTGGTGCAGTGGGCCTTTTAGCTATTATTTACGTCACTTGCATTCTTATGTCTAGGGTTTATTAGAAATATACATGTTTGACCATTGGTATGGCCCTATTGCAGAGGTCCCATACCATTTGCCGAGCACACTAATGAAGCATTTGTGAAAGGACCTGGTTTCTATGCTGTCAAGCCTGCATATGTAGGAATGCAGGCTGCCGAATAAAACTATTTTTAAGATTGGTTTCAGGACTTAATTTGTAAGTACATGTAATATGTAGCATGGAGACCGTTAGTTTCTATTGTTTTTAGATGGAACTTCTACTTGCATCCATCTTTAAAATGGATGCTTCACACTTTCTAGACCACATATGTAAACATGCGGTCCAGCCTGCATGAAACAATTTCCCTTTGTTGAAAAGCATAAGTATCTTATTCTTTCTATACACTATTTTATTATTATTATTATTATTATTATTATTATTATTATTATTATTATTATTATTATTGCTATTATTATTACAACTTTTATTATTATTATTATTATTATTATTATTATTATTTAACAGGACATGAACTTGGCTTAGTTACTCGGACTCAGCCGAATAACTCTCCTCAGTGAAAGTTCGAGTACCTAGGCCGAGTAACATTGTTCTTGTGTATTACATTGGCAAGAAAGAAGAGGCCGTATTTTTTTGAACTAAATTAGATATGAATTTAATATGAAGATCTATATTTCCTCAATCCCTCGACTAAGTATCCAAACATTAAAGGAACCTCCATGAAGTTCTTTTTAAATACATTAAATGATTTTGATGAATTTTTTTTTTTTCGTTGCATTATTATTATTAGCTTTTATAATGTTATGTTTTTATTCTCGGAGGGCCGAGCCCATCAATTGCTCCTCCCTCATCCCTATTACTTGTGGCATGAGAATGCAATATTTTCAAGGGAAAATTATGGAATATGGAATATCCATGTAGAACACTCGCCCCAAGTTCTCGTTGAGAAGTCTCCTACACTCAATTATCCAAAAAAAGAAAAAACTTTTTTTTCTTCACTCTTGAGAGAGAGAAATAGAGAGGGAGCAAAGTGAGACAGAAATTTCACATTAATTATCTAATTTTATTTAAAAAGGGAATTTCCATCCTAAATTATACTAAAAGTGCCTTGGCGGTGAAAAAAAAGGGTAAATTTTTTCTTTTAAAAAAAAAATAATAAAAAAAAACAACCCTATTTGTTTAAAAAAACATTTTATAACAAATACCCCCGAGTCAAAATGTCATAGTTCTTTGGACCAAAATGCTCTCGGCATGGTAGTTGAATTCCATAGGTCTGGCACTTGTAAATGCGATCTGGCATATTGTAGCTACGGTCCGACAGTTATGATGCCTCGTTCTGACCCTTGTAAATGTGGTCCAGTTGATTATTGCGGTGGTCTGGCGGTTTTGTCGGTTTGGCACTATAATGCCTGGTCTCGACATAATTTGCATGCAATCCAGCAGTGATTGTGTTATGGGCTCCCATGCAGCAATAATATGTGTCGTACCGTCTTTGGTGATTTTGGCACCGTCATGTACGGTCAAAGGTGTTTTCATCTTCCAAATTATGATTTTTTTACTTGAGAAAAGGTAGTTTGGGGGTAAAAGTAGGGATAAAAAAATTGGTTGGGGAAGGCCGTAAAGAAAGATTAGTCAAGGGGATTTTTGTAATTTAAAAAAAAAAACAAAAAGATTTTCGGGGTAAAAGTGTCGGAGACTTCTGCATGGGGGATATTTTAAGAGAATGTTACATCTAAGGTAAATGTTACATCTAATAAGGCAATTCGATAGTTTTCCCTAATTTCAATTTATTTGTGACTTTACTAAAGAAATACCAAAATAGACATATTCCGTTTGTTTTTTTTTGTACAAACAAATTCTCAAATGCCATACTAATGTAAAAAATTACATGTACAGGATATGTATGAGCATAATCCCGCAGGAAAATTCCAAGGTGGACTATCAGTAGCAGTTCCAGGGGAATTAAAAGGTCTCTATGAGGCTTGGGAGAAACATGGGAAGCGTCCTTGGAAGGAACTAGTGCAACCTGCAATTGATCTAGCAGAGAAGGATTTCGGGTGTCTCCTTTTCTAGCATATGAAATGGAACAATCAGAGGATGGAATATCCAAAGATCCCGGTTTACGTGAGAAGTTCATGAAAGATGGAAAGCTATTGCAGCCTGGAGACCTGTGTCGCGACCCTCAACTTGCGAGCACGTTGCAGAAAATTGCAGATGAAGGGCCCTCGGTGTTTTACAACGGTCGCGTGGGGGCCGATTTGGTTGATGATATCCAAGACAAAGGAGGGATAATCACATTGGAAGACTTGCAAGGTTATACCGTTCAACGCAGAACGCCAATTTCCAAAAAGGTCATGGGGCACGAGATAATTACGATGCCGCCTCCTTCATCTGGAGGTGTTGGGGCGCTACTCGTGCGTATTTTCTTCTGAATTTACCATATCTCTCACTCTCTCTCAGACACACACAAACACTTTTCGTTGGTGATTGACTACCTGAAAGATCGATTTTCTATTGTAGGTTTTGAATATACTTGCTCAATATGGTGAGCTTTCTGGACCCCTTGGACTCCACCGTATGGTTGAAGCAATGAAGGAGATGTTTGCAATGAGAATGGGACTAGGTGACCCAGACTTTGAAGATGTTGAACCTGTTGTAGATGCAATGCTCGCTGACATAGTAGCAAGATATTTGAAGAACACAATAGATGATAACACAGCTCATGATCCTTTCTTTCCCATTAAAAGGTACTCATATATATTCTTAAGGGGAGGTATATAATGAGATCATTTACTTTTAATTTAATACAAGGTGGTCACAATGAATCTTGACAATTGGATATGAAATTTGGTGGCTGTATTTATTTTATTGTCCAAGATTAAAGTCCAAAATAATTTTTTTCAAACTTTGTAACACACCCAAGCTTATGAGATATCACATCGAATGGTTGTAAGTAATTGTAACTTCCTTGTACCAAAAGGTAGATGGTCTCATTGTATACAATCCCGATTCTTAATGCTTCTTATCCAAATAGCTAGCAACACTAAAGCGATACTGCTCATTTGACATAAAATGTTTCCTTGCCCAATCGTTGTCAAATATTTTTGGGTAGGGAGATTTCTACTTTTTATTTTATTGTTATGTTGACCACATTGGTACAATATGTGGTCCAGAGGTATAAAGCATCCATCTAAAAGATGGATGCAAATCGGTAGTCTATCTAAAAACATGCATTACTAACCGTCCAAATGTTTTCTCAATAAAATTATTATTTCTAGTTTTCAATTATTTTTTTTTTGCATATTCATGATCTCAATGTTAAATATTATATATTATCTAAAAATTAGGATTAAATTATATTTAAAAATATATATTTATTGCCAAGCCCACATTTCCACAATATGCAGGCTGGGTGCATAGCAACAATGTCCTTTTTTTTTATTGCTTACTATTTTTATTTATTTATTATTCTTTTAGGGTGTAGTATGTGAAGTTATACGTATCTCTTTTTTGTGTGAGTCAATGGCGATATCGGGCCCCTACCTGTTTATTAAAAAAGCAAAAGAAGTTTTACATAAACTAGTCTTGAAGGGAATAGTAGCAATATCATATGAAATATAAGGCATTACAAAATCAGAGGGGGCGAGCGCGCCACACAGTTGCTTCATTCATAAAGACCGCTACCTTGGCCAAAGATATACTTATCTTTATGTCAATGGAACTGACTATATGAAACAAGGGTTTGCATTAGGATGAACAAGGTGGATTTGTTTCAGCATAAAGGATCATAACACAACATTATAGATTCTCATTTCTATTTAGCACCAAAATGATAATGATCTAGAAAGATAAGATCTTGGAAGGATTAACCCTTATGGTTGTGGAGAACTTTACTCAAATATTGTCCTCTAAATCTCTTCATGCACGTCAGTGTGCAACACCTTTTAGTGGCTAAACGAACACTTATCTCTTGCTCAACCACATCGTGAGGATTTCATTACAAAACCATTGAGCTCTCTCTCTCTCACACACAATTTTTTAAACTTTAAACTTCCACATTCAAAACACCATCTTTTTCCCGCAGGTGGAGGATACTCAGTGACCATGGCACCAGTCACTTGTACGTTGTTGATGATGAGAGGAATGCAGTTTCTATGACTACTTCTATTAATGGCTTATTTGGAGCATTGTTTCGGTCTCCTAGTACAGGGATAATTCTCAACAGTCAGATGGATGATTTCAACATCCCTACAGACATGATAGATACCACTAAACCTTTAGCATGTGCAAACTACATCAAGCCATACAAAAGGCCCTTATCCTCCATGATGCCCACCATATTCCTCAAGGTCCTCTCTCTCGCTCATCATCATCATTTTAGCTTGTTTTCCATTAATTAGGGTTGGCTACATGAACTCCTGATTCTCCATTCGGCTCTATTAAAGGCCATATTTCTCTCTCTCATATGAGAAAATACCTTCTTACTACGTATCCCATTTATGTTAAATAGGACGGATTACTACTTGAGGGTGTGATTGGTGGAAGTGGAGGACCAAGGATAATTCCTACAACTATGCAGGTCCTTTTGAACTATTTTGTTCATGGCATGGAACCATATTTTTCTGTTTTTTCACATCGACTCTACCATCTGGTATATTTCTACTCGCCTTCTCCTTTTTCATTCATTCATGTTTTACTTTATGTTTTGGAGTAATTGAGATTTGCTTTATGAGTGTGGAAGATCATAGCCAAGGTGCCCCATGAGATAACAAAAGTTGAAAATTCGTTTCTCAGAATATCATTAACATCATCATTAGAGCCTTAATCTAACTATTTAATTTGTTAAAATATGATTTACCAAAAATAAGAAATCAGAGAGAGAGAGAGAG
>NW_006499912.1:4966265-4978213 GCF_000471905.2 Amborella trichopoda | reverse complement strand
TAGATCGAAATATCTGAGCACTTAAAAATCTTGAAAATTGATCATCCGAAAATTCATTACAAGGTGCATTATTTCCGTCCCTTGAAATCCATTTTTTTTTCATATCCATGTATCTTGAGGTCGAGATGATCAATTTGGGGATTTTTGGACATCAAAACAATTTCTTCTAGTGAAAATTTTGAGGTACGCTTTAATTTGATTGTTTAGGGCCTCGTCCTCGTATCAACAATTTCTTATTTATTTGTTAGCTTGTATTTATTATTATTTTTTTTGAATTTATAGATATATTTATTAAATTTAATCTATTTATTGGTTTTAATTAGTAGGAATGTGATGATGGTTGCCCCGAATGAAGGCCAGTTTATGCAATTGCTCTTGAAGCTGATTAGTGCAAAGAAAACGATTGAGATTGGTGTTTTTACTGGATACTCTTTACTTGTCAAAGCTCTCTCCTTGCCTGAAGATGGAAAAGTATGCCACTTTTCTTTTAACATAAAATAGATTTTGTTCCACATTTCCTTTATTTCATGGAATTTCGTAGTTTCTATTGATTTGGCCACCACTTTTTATTTTTCTTGGGGTTGATTAGTCATCTTATGGGTGCTGTAAAAGAAAAAAAATCAAAATAAAGAATTAAACAAAAAATTGTTTTGAAGAAAATGCCTGAAAATTTTGGGAAAAAACAAAAATTCATTGAGACAAATTTTTTTTATTTGATTGAAAAAATGCATTTACGGCTTTTTTAGATCGATATTCTATGAACATTTTATGAAAAGTTTGACTTGATTTGGTAAAATAATGAGTAAGAAATTGAATATTGTCGATTTTCTGTTAAAAGATCCCAAGGCTTGGACTCTATTTCTTCAAACAAGGACTTTGAGCCAACAATTTGAATCTAATTCCAAGTTGTTTTGTTGCTATTTAACAAAGAAATTTAAAAAGAGCGAAACAAAAATTTACAGAAAATTCACAACACTTTCATGAAAGAATCTCGTAAAAATCGAAATTTGCTGAGCCTAAACTTTTTGGATAAAAAATAGGTCGATCTATATTCAAATCGACTAATTGGAAGTTTCAAATAGTTTTGATGAAATATTTGATTAAAAAATATATAGAAATATGTCTATAGATACTTTTTTTCCCCTTTCATATGAAATAAAGAAGGAAAAATATAGAATGAGACCATTTACCTTTTATACAAGGTGGTCACATTAATCTTGACCATTGAATGTAAGGTTGCAATTATTCCATTGATCATGCCCAAACTTCAAAAGGAATTTTCTTGAATTTTGTGACACATCCAAGTTATCAAATTTCATATCAAATATTTGTAAGGAATTGTGACCACCTTGTATTAAAGGTAAATAAAGAAACTACAAAATAAGACAATATCGAAAACATGGGAAACGATATCATGTCACTATGCTTTTATAAATAATGCAACCATACTTCTAGAAAACTATGTTTGTGGTATTTGTATGAGCTAAAATTTTTCATTTACATTCCCTTCATCTCAATAATCAATTTAAAAAAATAAAATAATTTGCACCACATATATGGTCAAAATGAGTCCCTTCCAACAATGAATCTAGACTATCTACTTGGTGAATTTCAAGATATAGGCCTTTATGAATTCAAAATCAAATTTTTTTTTTAATGCTTTTAACCTAATGATAATAAAGTTGTCTAAAGAATTTGGGAAGAAAAAAGATCATTCTAGGGCCTAAATCTACACATCCCACCAAAATGGATGGTGTATGTTAGGCTAAAAAAATAATTTTTATATTGCATTTTCAAATTTTTTTTGGTGATTGTTCATTAGAATGAAAAGAGTGTATATTTAAAATTTAGGTCGAACAAATGACCCTAACATGATTTTTGAAGATTATTTCATTATATTCCTATACAACCGTTGCATGAAATAACTCCCCCATAAACATTGCTATGAGTTATTGATATTGTCTTATTAGTTAATTACTTAGATTGTGAATTAAATCTCTTTTTTTCCCGTTCAAGAATAATTGTAATCATCACCTTCGACTTGCGTGCATGTATTGCATTTTTTAAACTTTGTTTTCAAGGTCCATCTGAACTCTTCAATTGTTTTTCTTTTTTCTTTTATATTTTTTTTTTTTGGCAAAATTGATCTGTACATCTCATTTTTGTAAAGCATTTATCAAGAGATCCAATGTTTCAAAACTTTTCTTATGGTAATCTTTTGTATCTTCCAACCTCCTAGACCCAAAAATCCCTTTTGACCGCATATTACTGACCTAAAAAAAATATGAAATATCATTTTTTTTCCCTTTTATCTAAACTCCTTTCACCACATTTATTTTGGAAGTATATCCGTTGGAGATGGACCATCCTCAAATCCTTTCAAAACGATCCAAACTCTGTGAACCAAACTTCCTTTTTTGACCATGGTTCCTTCTCACGTTTCTTCTCCTCAAACTCGAAACCATAACAGCAAAGGATGCCGCTTGGAACCAGGCATATTCATGGACGATTTTGCCACTATGTTGTACCAAATTAACTGCAAAAAGTAAATTGAACTGTCCTAACCAATGATTTCATGGCTGAAGAGGACTCGAGAACCAGTAGCTTCAATGAAGCTAGATCGAGCTCTAGGGTTTTCATAAAGAGAACTAGCTCCATTTAGGGTTAGGGTTTGGGCAAAGAGAGAACTGCCATGAAAGTAGCAGAGGCTTAGTAGAGCTCGAGCTTTTACCTAATAGCCAACTCAAGCCTGCAAATATTAGGCCCCCTCCTTTTGTGTTAAATTTACAGAGACAAAATTACGCTCCTTTTTGGGAGGTTTCTCAGCACCTAGCGCGGTTCTCAGGCCACCGAAAAGTCAATGGTATTGGAATTACCCGGTCAATGTTAATGTTTCAGGTCTTTATAGGAGGACTTTAACGAAAAATCAAGGGGGCATAAACTTTCCAGTAATTTTTGGACTTACCTCACAGCACGAATTCAGACGTTATAGAGTAAGTGGGATGCTTAGATAAATGGGGAAAATGAGTCATTTCATATATTTTTTGGGTCAATAATATGTGGTCAAGGGGGTTGTTTGAGTCCCAGGGGTTGGAAGATTCAAAAGATTGAAAATCCTTGGGTCTCTTGAGAATAGGTTTAAAAAATAGGGAGTACAATGGTTTTGTTTTGTTTTAGCTTTCTTTTTTTTTTTTTTTTTAAGTTGAGGATAGGATCCTTTATCGGGGATAAGCATGAAACTCAAGACATCACATTGTGGTTTCCTCCACTGAACCTATGAACCTACGTACCTTTGAGTCCAAAACTTAAGAGAGGCGAAATTATCCATTACCATTATATTGCCATTACATTTATTGTTCGCGACACTTTCGAAACAAGCATTGTACTTCAAAATAACCATTGTACTCCTGGAATCCCTAAAATCATTTTGGAAACATCAGGAGCACTGTTATCTTCAAATTGATGACCACCATACCCTATTGGATTTATTTATTTATTTTATACAAATAGTACAAAATTTTATTAATCAAAAGAAAGAAGCGAGTGCATCAAATAAAACAAACATATATGCAATAGCAATGGACTCCATAGAATAGAAGTACCCCTCTTGACAAAACTATCTGCAATGTCAATGGCATATCTCTAAACATGGTGAAAACATATTTCCATCCCAAGTATCCACAACTTCACCCCAAACCGACGGTACTCTCTACGGTGGCCTACTCTGCTTATTACAACAATTTATGATATTTCAAGAATCACCTTCTGACACACAACACCAACCAATGAACGTTTTTTTAACCAATTTCAGCCCTTGCAAAAGAGATTGAAATTCAGCCTCATCTGTTGTTGTAAAGCCACATGGTCTAGCATAAGATATCAAAAGTTCCCTTGAGGAATTCCTAACCAACCTGTTAGGCCCAGATTCCCAAAAGAATATCTATGAAAATTTAGCTTGATGCAACCATCCATAGGTGGATTCCATCTTCCCTTAGGCTTAAGGTAAACTTCAGAACCGATGATAATAGATTTTAGATTAAGAATGATATCTACCTTTGAACAGCTCGTCCCTTGTTTGGTGATGGAAAACCAGTTCCACAGAGTATTTTGGATTATATTTATAACATCCTCCAACTCTCGAAGCACTCTTTCAAACATCCTTGTGTTCCTCTCCTTCCAAAGGGTTTTCCAACATCACAAGTTTTGATCAACTAAAGGGTTTTTAATGTGGTTTTCTAACATTGAAACAATCTTTGCAGGTGGGTTCTGAGGTGCATCTTACTTTTGTAGTACAAAATCGACGCATTACATAATTTTTTTCCTTAAGATACTAATAAAATGATTTTTTTCCCTTAAGATATTAATAAAATGACAATAATGAGGTTGATGACTATGATTTTGATTTCAGGTAACAGCTATAGATGTCGATAACAAGGCATATGAAGAGGTTGGATTGCCCATCATCCAAAAAGCTGGGGTAGAACACAAGATCAATTTCATCCACTCTCCTGGTATTCCCTACTTGGATGAATTGCTTCAAGATGTGAGCTCTCTTTCTCTCTCTCTCTCTCATATTTTTACATCTTTACATCTAAACGAGGAAGGTCCTTTCTCCCTCTCATGTAACTTTCTTCCCTTTGAGGGAGGAAGTCTCCCTCTCATTTCATTTACATCCCTAAAGCCAAAAGTGGAAGGTCTTCTCTCTCTCTCTTTTTTGGGTAATTTAGTGGTGAAGACATGTCCCTACCCATTTTTTAAAATAGTTTAAGAGTTATTTTTTTGAAAATGTTAATGGGGTGTCATTAAGAATGAAAACCATAACCTGGTGATTAGGATGTAGGGTGCTACCACCCTGAACCATTTCCCCTCCTCCTCTCTCATGTAACTGACATCCTTTCAGCCAAAGGTGGAAGGTTCCTTTGACTTTGCATTTGTGGACGCTGATAAGGAGAACTACTTGAATTACCATGAGAGACTACTGAGGCTTGTGAAGGTTGGAGGACTCATTATGTATGATAACACTCTGTGGGGTGGTAGCCTTGCCATGGATGAGTCCTCCCTCTCAGAACACATGAAGAAGACGAGACCCAATTTGCTCAAGCTCCATGAAACACTAGCCATCGATTCGCGTGTCGAGATCTCGCAGATCTTCATAGCTGATGGTGTCACACTTTGCCGAAGGCTATATTGACCTTTTTGACATGATTGATTTCCATTGGTTTCTCAGTAATTTAGGGTTTTATGCATAACATAGTACCTTAATATGTAGGGGTTGCAATGTTAACTCGCCTGATCGGCTCCCCCCTAAACAACCAAATATGGCGTGGGGACGAGGCTAGGCCTGAGCTTGACCCATGGCTGGTATGGCACCGGCTCGGGCCATGTTTGGCTCGATCCAGACTTGACCCTTTGGTAGTCATGTACTAAGCTGCAAATGCGATAAACATAAACAAATACCATTGATATTATGAATAAATTTAGGTGCAGGGTTGGTATTCTCGGCTATTATGGTGAACTTGATCAAATTTTTTTTGATCTTGGACGCTTAAATGTTATTTTTAATTTCCAGGTCAATGGCAAAGTCAACAAAAAGGATTACAATTAATTAGTATACGTTCATATGATCCATGGGTGGGAATGCATTTGTATACTCCAGGGTCTAAAGTATAAAAGGATGAAGGTTCTATACGGCTTAGTTTTTATGAAAAGAACCTCAAATCCTCGTTTGGAAAGCACCTTCGGTAACGAAAATCTCTATGATGGATCTATACCAATAATAAAATTTGAAACTCAAAAAAATGGTACATATCTTGTGGATCTATGAACACTAAATTTTAGGTTGAACTGGACGGTCTAAATAATAGGTTACAATATACACAATTTTTAGAGCTTAAAATCTTAAAATATGTTCAAGCTGAGATTTTGATGTAAAGGTATTCCAATGTTTGAATTGTAATTTTTGTTGAATTATGAGATGAGATTTTACTTATTTTGATAGGGCTGCGGCCCTATTGAACCATTTTTCAGAATGAAAACCACCAGGTGATTTATTTCATGGTAATGGGGATGTCAGTCATCCACGAGGATAAAAATATTGGTAGAAATTGCTCCATGGTGGCACACCTTTCATTAGTAAACGTGGTCTTATAATATACAATTCCTTATATTATATAGTTTTATATTGTTTACTAAAATAGGTTTTGTAAGGGAAATTGGTGTAATTATTCATCCTTGCTAAAATTTTTGCTTTGAGTGGTTTTAGGACCCAAAATTTTGGTGTTTTGACCCCACTAGCTCAGAACCAAGCTAGAAAAAAGAGATAAGAAAGTATTCAATGTGAGCCATAAAAAAAAATAACATGCTCTAGGATTTCACATAGATCTTGGTGTTTAGGTACCTCAAAGTAAATTTTTTTTCTTGAAAATACTCATATGGTTTCTACAGCAGATCCCCAAATTTCAAATAGAAATCCTCCCAGATAAATTATTTTCCTGAAGCAATAAGTGTAAATTTTGCTCCAAGAAGAGAGGTCAAGAAATTTTAAAATTGGAAATTTGAGGTAAGTTGTAAGCATTTTGATTTTCAAGATGAGGAATTATATTACAAAGTGCTAAATTACTAAACGCATAAAGCCTCACAATTCTATAGCCTTTCTTATTGTGTAGGGGGAATTTATCAAAATATTTAAAGGAGAAATTTACCACATACTTTGCGGTTTGCACAAATTGAATTAAATCAGTAAAGGACAAATATTGTATTGTAAAATGATATTTTGGCTCTAAATTTTTCAGTTTGACGATTATTCCCTAATTATAGTCCTCATGGCCACAATAAATCATCAGCCTTGGGGGTCCTTACTGTGCAATTAGCTGATTGAATGGTGATGGAGAGAGAAAGGAATTGTGTAACACATCACATGACAATGATGCTTGGTCTCGCTCCCTTTTCAACCACCTTCTGACAGGCATTTGGATGGTGATGACCCTTATGATCTCTAACTTCGAGTGGCCACAAGGGTCACACAAATTTTCATCGATTTATAACCGGAAAAAGATTATAGAGCTTAACTCCACCACTTGATTAGGTGGTCTAATCTCCCAAAAGTAAATATTTTTTCTGATCTAAAATTTTATGATCGTATTTGACCCACCTTATGAACACTAGAAAGAAATGAAAAACAAAAAACTAATTTTCAGCTCGTCAAAGTTTAGAGTTATCCTCCGTTAAAAGGATGGTACAAAGTTTGTCTTCAGGAAAATCGGGAGGACGAACTAGTAAATCATGCTCCCGTGGGAGCATACTATACTCTTACTCTATCGGGCACAAAACTCATTTAGGGAATTTGTTTTTCTTTCTAAATATTTGGGAACCATCTAAGAATCACTAGATGATCATTTTTAAAACAAAAAGCATCAATTTTAACTTATGTAACCCTTAGCTCTCGACATCAAAAAATTGAATAGTCTCTGTTCAATCTTAAGATTATATTTTTTTCAAGTGCGTAAAGAGTGTTCCTAGGATTTATTTATTTATTTATTGAGGCTAGTGAAGTGGTTATATCCCTAAAACTTGGGGTCCTACCAATACTCTTATATTGGGTTTTACCTGGGGCAGTCAATGGACGATGTGCTCCCTATGAGCATGAAATCTTTTGGCTTGGAGAAACTTTAAAGTTCCAATGAAATCATCTTTTGTAGAATTTATATCCAATGTGACTAATGATGATAGGATAATTTTTAGATAAAGAAAATATACGGCCTATTAGATGGTTTCTTTCTTTTTCTTGAGTGTTTTTATTGGAATTTGGAGGCAACCATCATCATACACATTACATCCACATCATTTACTCAATCTAGTAAATCTATTAGTTGGTCCTTTTCTTGATATATAATTTTCAAACTGCTTGGATCATAGCTCAATATTGATCTTGTATGAACCGTTAGTTGCTAGAGTGAGTTGTTCCCATTATGTAGTGTTGCTTCTAGGTTCCCCTCTTTTTAATAGGTCCGTCTATCATTTTGATTACACTCAAAATAACTACAATGACGAACCAATAATCTCACTCCACCAGTGGCCGTGAATCAATCTGGTGAGGAGTGAACCATTAATATGGTCCATATAATTGATAGAGATTTCTTATTTCATATCAAACATTCATTCAAGAAAATAATGACATAAAAAACAATCAACACGTTCAATACCATGTACAAAAGATTACTTACTGCAATCCATAAATTCTCAATTAGTTATCAACTCATACAATTATTTCGGTATCCATGTTAATTATAGTAAAAGTGCAAATAAGGAAGCTACAATATGGACATTGGTCGAATTTCATGAGTTCGTCTCCTTCTTAAATTAACACTTAATATTATCATTGATAACAAGAACAAAAAATATAACCCAACTATTAGATTGAAATTTCACATGCCAAAAAAAAATAAAACAAACACAAAAAACTGCAATCCGTCATCCTTTTTTATTCTACTTCAAATTTTTGCGAAAAAGCTTCAAATTTAATTTAAAATATTTGTAACTCATTCTACTAGTAAAGCCCTATCGAAATGTATGAATGTGTTATCATTAAAGTGGTTTTATGATCCAAAGATTAGGTTTTTATAAGCCCCAAAACCCAATCCACCATTAATCATATTTTCCCCAAATTAATACACAACCATTACACATTTGTATGATTTTCTTGATAATATTACACATGTGAGATTTTTTTGAAGATTGACCCACCTAGAAAAAAAAAAATGATGGCAACCTCTTTAAAAAAATAATAATAAAATGAATGGAAAATGATGCGGATGTTAAACCTACAAGATTAGAGGGCCAAATGTTTGCAGTTGTGGAGCTTCATATGACTGCTCCACGGATAGAAAAGGCTCTGGGATGTAGAGAAAGAGGAAAGAGAGAGCGATAGAGAAAAGAAATAACAGGAAGAAATGACTGATGGGGTTTTGGGGAATTCTAGAGAGGTGTCCGGTAATACGAAACATGAACAACAAAGAACTACACCATTTAACAAAGAAGTTAGCTGTCCGGTAATATGAACTCCAAACAGTTCTTTACGTTTGAAATTAGAATAGACCCACCTATCTAGTATTGTTATTTCCGGTCACGAGGACTGGCTTTTTTTTTTTTTGGCAACATCAAGCTGGCACAATCATGCGGAAGTCAATGTTATTCTAGGGTTTTTCTAACAAATTATTGAGATTTTTTTTCAAACTAGGTAGGCAATTGAATTTATGTTTTGGTAGGCAGCTGCCTTCCTAGGCCGCATTTCCCTTGTATAAAACAAGGAAAGGACACGTCCTCACTAACTACAATTTGATTTTTTAAAAGATTAGGTAGGATGTGATGGACCTTGTTTAGAGCACCTAACAACGGGCTAGGTTTGTTGGACCGGTAAACATCCGTCCTAAAGTTGGATGTTGTGCAACATAAGTCGATAATGTATCAAAAAATGCAAGAAAAATATTTTTTATTTTAAAAATTTATTTTTCTTTCCTTATTCTTGATCATATTGGCTTAGATGATGAATCTATAAAATATTTACTAAATAAATCCATCTTTAAAATGGTTTTTACGAGGGGGTTACATGTGAGTCGACTGACTTATTGAAACCTGATTTAACAAATAAAATGTAAATATATAAAAAAGGTCGTAACCCGAAAAAGGTGGGTTGGAAATGATTTTAACCTTTAGCTTATACACAAAATGCAAATATATCTACCGATGAATATTATAGTTTCTAAGCATTATTTCAAGGAATGTACACAGGGAGAAACGAAGAAAGGCCTTGGAAAGGGACACCGTTTGAAAATGGATTAATGGACATTCATTAGCTTTGTTGGCTATTTTATTCATTAAGTCAATTAATATCGAAACCTACTCTTTGGCTATTTTATTCATTAAGTCAAGTCAATTAATATTGAAACCTACTCTTCCACTGTTTTTAAAATATAGGTTATACCTGAGGGAGTGACTATTTTAGTGGTAATATTAAAGAGAAAATTGGGGAAATTGCACATGGTTAATTGTTTGCATGGATATTTTTATGTTCCATTTGACTTGGCATTCATTATTAATTAAACTCTAGAAGTTCAGTAGAATGATCAAACCAAACTCCTCTCCTATTTGTCTAATAGTCGGTTTTAGAGAACTACCTAATTTTTTAGTCCTGAGGAACAAGCACTCTATACTTAGGTATCCTATTTCAAAATATGTGGTCACAAGGGCCATCACCGTCCATCCAACAAGTCGAACAATAAAATTATGAGTGCATGTAGTGTATTCCCGTAGGAGCATACTATAGACCTACTCCCATGGGTAAAAGAGCTACGTATGGATGTTTTTCTTCTTTTTTTTCTTTCTTTCTTTTTATTTTTATTTTAATTTTTTTTTTGAGGTTGTTCATTCGGTTGAGTAGGTTATATTTCTAAAATTTGGGTTGCCGATAGAGTTTTACTTGAGGGACTGATGAATGATACGGTGCCACATAAGCTTGTAATCTTCCGGCTAGAATTTTCTAGAAAATTTTGGGACATGAATGCAATATTTGCGACAAATCATGTCAATTATAGATAGAGGCAAGGCTTGTTATTGAAGGCACAAGGATCGTAAAACATTGATTTTGAGTTTCAGAAATAGTGCATCCTGCAATACATTATCTAGATCGTCTATTTTCAAGATTTTCATTTGTTTATAGATCTACTTGATTTTAACCATTTTTGGATTTTAAAATTTTATAATTAGATATAAAAATAGATTTTGAGCTAAACTTAAGAACTTTATTCACCAAAATTTTATGCTATGATAAACTTTGGAGGTGCACCTTAATTGGATTGTTCAAGGTACTTGCAACCTTATAGAAACCACACCCATTTTAAAATTGGTATTTCTATCATTGATATATGTGTCAAACACTATAGGGTTATGTGGGTGCTCACGCTATAGAGTAATTTATCATTGTACTTAAACAAAATTTAGACACTTATAGACCTTTGTTTTTGTACATAGAGTTTTTTTCTAGTTAGGGTAATTTTGGTCATTAAGACAGGTGTGACATCACCTACATAAGACGTGATATCGCCCATATGAAGTATTAAATGCCACTAGTATGCTCCAAGTGGGTGATGTCATACCCCGTGTAGATAATGTCATATCCCTCCTAATGACAAAAAATACCCTTATTAGAAAAATGCTTTATGTTAAAAATAATGGTACATAAGTGTTCTAAATTTATTGAGTACACCCTAACATAACCTAACACGAATAACAAGGGTATATAAGTGTCCAAAATTTGTTGAGTACAATTATTCTATAGTATGAGCACCATAATATAATCCAATACGAACTGATAATGTTTCGTGGACGTATGGCATGTGGGATGCGCCGGATGGCACCATAGGAAACTTCTATAATAAAAATATATAGAGTATTTTTTTTTGGGCGAATAAAAAAGTGTTAAGTCATGAAGGATTTTGACCCCTACCATTACATATATAGTGTTGGAAATATGTATTCTTGGTATATGAGCTTCTATAAAAAAAAAAAAAAGGCTTAATATTCAACTCTTGTCCATTCTCATTAAATTAAAGGGTAGGGGCCCAAAATCCTCAATTGTCCTTCTTTTCTATTTTCTTTTTTTTTCCTTTTAACTTATCAAAAAAAAAAACCATACCCATGTCTCCATCACATGTATTTTTCTGTCTTATGTGGACCTCATAGTATTTAAAGCCCTTAAGGCAATCCGCATTCTCAAGGTGTCTTTCTCGCTTGTTTGTGTTAGTACTAAGCATCATCCTCAATGGCCCAGCAGCACTCTGCATCCCAAGGTCAAACACCCTCTCCGGCCCCAACACCCTTGGTTATACCAGAAGTGATCACAGTAGAGCATGGTGCTGTGGCGGCAGATCATGACGTTTGTTCGAGAGTTGGTT
>NW_006499912.1:4852268-4864491 GCF_000471905.2 Amborella trichopoda | reverse complement strand
TTCAAAAAATTAGCTGTAATTTCTAAAAAAATTAGTTTTTTAGGTTTTTCAAAAAAAAAAATGGTATTAAATTGGACTTTTTCATTATTTTACATAAAGTATGTAAATACTGACAAGGTATCTCTTGGCTGACTATTAGTTGTCCATTAATTCACTTCACAATCAATAATTCATTTTCCCTATCTCAGTTATATAAATATATATATATATATATATGTGTGTGTGTGTGTGTGTGTGACAATAAAATCAAATTCGACAATAAAATTATTTATTATGCTACACGATTCAATTCAAAATGTATAAAGAACATATTCTTGTGATATTTTAAATTGGAGCATAGTGTAACTATGCTCCCTTGGAAGCATATAGTTTACTTCTTCTCCTCGGTCAAACTATCTATTTGGGAGGATTTTTTCAATATGAAATTTTGGGAATCACTTAAAAATCCAGAAACGATTATTCTTTAGAAAAATTGAAATTTGAGTTTTCTAACACTTAGATCTCACCTTCTAAAAATTAGATTGTTTTTTTTTTTAACGTTCTAAACAAAATTAGTTGATTTCTATTCACTCTTGAGACATTATTTTTTTTTCCAGTACTGTAGATCATGGAATTAGGAATTTTTCAATTGATTTTAATCTATGAGTTGAAGAGGTTATGTCCTTAAAATTCAAGGTTCTAAAATTAACTCTAGGTAAGGTTTACCTAAGAGAGTAAAGAGACAGTATAGTCCCAAAAGAGTAGAATTTATTTTTATGTTTTGAAAAGTAAAGGAGTAGAATTTCTTTGGCTTAATAGCACTTAATGCCCCCTGTCTCTCCCAGTCTTCGGGTTGCCTATTCAATCTCTAGCATAATACATGTTTCTCTCTCTTTCGCTCTATTAATCTATTATTCGGTCCCACGTCGAGTCCCTTCAAGGAGTCTATTTGAATTGTAAGCTTTTTCTACGAATTTCAATCAAATAAAGTTTGAGATCTACTTCTCTCATCAAGACACATCTAATAAAAATATTTTATTCATAAGAAGTAAATCGATCAAAATACTCATAAATTATTTTGGGTATTTTGGTCCATTTAATTTTAGGTGTAGTTTGTATAGAGCCGAGGTTATAAACAATCAAATTAAAGCCCACATTCAAATAGTGTCAAGAAATGTGGTTTCAATACTGGAAATCTTTGTGATAGCCTTAAAATATAGTTTTATATTTAATTATGAAATTTAAAGTTTAAAAAATAGTGTACATCGAGTAAATCTATAAAAACTTGAAAATCTTGAAAATTGACGGTCCAAAAATGCAGTACAAGATGCATTATTTTCAAAACTTGAAATCTATTTTTTTTCTCATGTTCATGCATCTTGATGTCGAGATGATCAATTTGAGGATATTTTGGCATCAAAACAACCTCTTCTAGTAAACGTATTTAAGCAAGCTCTAATTTGATTGTTTAGAGCCTTGGCTCTACATAAAAAAAAAATTAATTTTGGTTTGTTATATTTGGGTTATGTTAGGGTGCTCATCGCTATGGAGTATTTTATCATTGCACTCAACAAAATCTAGACACATATATACCCTTGTTTTATATATGGAGCTTTTTTTTATGAAGGGCATTTTTGGTAATTAGAAGGGGTGTGACGTTATCTACCTGGGCTATGTCATCACCCACATGAAGCATTAAATGCCACTATATGCTTCGACACTTCATGTAAATGACGTCACACTACTCTTAAGACCAAAAATACCCTTATTAAGTACAATTCTAATAATGATCATGACCTTAAATTTTCCCTTGAGCCATCCCATGCCTAGGTAAAAGGATATGGTTGTGTTAGATATGCAGCCAACTTAAAATTTTGCCAAAATTCATCCCTTTAATAAAGCAAAATGGAAAACTAGAATTCATGTAGTCGACCCCAATTAATTAGAAAAATACTAAAATGATGATGATGATTTGGTAGAACACCCTCATTCTAAAAAATTGAGTTAATTATAAGCCTCTTGATTCAAATTAGATGGGTCAATTCTTAAGAAAATTCTATTAGAGATATCTAGATTTATGTTGGAATAGGCTTGTATAGAATTCCTGTAAAATTAGGACTCAAATGGAGCCCGCAGTGGCGTCAACTCAAAGTGCATTAACAGTTAAATCCCATACCCGTTTCACCCCAAATTTTGCAGCGTAATAGATCTTGGAATTCTAATCCTATTAGAAGTGGTAGATCCATATTTGGCATATAAAACCCCCGTAGCACCTGGACCCAAAGAGGAACCAGACAGTTTCAAAGAGCCATAGTCTGAGAGAAACCCTAATTTCGAGATCCTCAACGTAAACCCGATTCCAAAGTATAATTGTATAATATCCTTAGCTTAGGTTACTACCCAATTTAAGCCAATAATCCTAGAAAGCTTTCAGTCCAACTAGAAACCCTAGGTGTGATCCCTAGGCACACAACCATCTCCAAACGAATAGAATCTGCATAGATAAAAGTGGTAAAGACCTTCCAATTTTCAATGCATGTGTTTTGTATTCCATGCAAGTAAAGCTTCGAATTGGTGAAGACTCAATATAAATCTAATCAAAGTCTGATGTGGTCCCAGCTCCGTGTGCCTTCCTATGGTTCCGGTTTGGTAAGTTTTACTTTCCTCTTTCATTATTTGATGGGTGCGATTTGTATAGAGCTGAGGCTCTAAACAATCTTAGAGCCCACTTTCAAATAGTATCGAGAAATATGGTTTCAATCCTAAAAACTTTTGTGGTAGCCTTAAATTATATTTTTGTCTTTAATTATAAAAGTTAAAGCTTCAAAAATAGTGTAGATCGAGCAGTTTTATGAAAACTTGAAAACGACGGTCAAAAAATTCATTACAAGATACGCTATTTCCAAAACTTGAAATCCATTTTTTTCTCATGTCCATGCATCTTGATGTCAGGATGATCAATTTGATGATATTTGAGCATCAAAACCACCTCTTCTAGTGTAAGTTTTAAGATAGGCTCTAATTTGATTGTTTAGAGCCTAGGCTCTATATAAACATTTCCCTTGTTTGATTTTCCTTACATTTCAATCTCAAATAGAAACTTTTAATTTTATTGATTTAAAGAAAAAAGACATTTGTGATTTTAAGTGAGATCTAGCTAGCGGTACTGGCAGTTAGTAAGTAAGAGATTATGGCTCCATAATTCGGTCCTAACCCTGAATCCATCGACTTTGAAATGTTAATTTGAGTTTTCACCCTAACAGAGAGGGTAGATTCTGAATTTGCCTTCTTGGATATGAGTATTAAGAGCTATCATAAATAGATTTTTGAAATTTTGCCATACATCAAAGTTTCTAATATTTTCTCACTAGATATATAAGAAGTATAACTATTGATTATTTGGCTTTTACAGTATATCATGCAGACGAGTGTGTATCCTCGAGAAGCAGAGGGGCTCAAAGACTTAAGAGATGCTACTGAGGCCCATCCATGGTGATCTCTTTCTCTCATCTGTGTGGGCACACTCCTCCCTGCATGTACAAAGATTGAGATGTTGACGACATTTGTTGCATTTATCATTCTCTTCATTTGTATTTATAGTATGGGAAAATATACTATATGAGAAATGCACATGTTGAAATGCAGTAGCTTTACAAAAGAAAATCTTTCTTACAAAATGGATTTAGGATTTTAAAATTTCAAATTGAAATACATCTTAGGTCGACTTTGGCAGGGACCCATGTTTGGGATATTAAAGTTAACCCAATAGATGGTTGGATTTTAGATTTGTAATGGATAGCAGATGTACCCTTAAGGACATGCACTCTTGCGAAGACCTTCGCAACATGATGGAGAAGCATGATCGCTATGAGTGACAAGAGGGTGCCCCAAGGCTTTAGACCTTCCACTTCTCAACCTGGCCCCCCATGCCCTCTAGCTTCAATACAATAGCTCGAGTAAAAAGGGCCGGTACAACACAAGGACAAATATATTTCAACTTTAGATCCAAGATTTTACAGCTCCCGAAAAGCAAAAAAAAAAAAAAAAGAAAAAGAAAAAAAAAGAGATTTGTAGAAGAACTAAAATGAAATGTCTAAAATAAAGTTCAAACAACTCTAATTTTGAAGTTCCAAATCCATCTCTTTTCAAGATTCATGATCATGGTGATGGAGAAATCCACTCACTTTAGGATTCATGATCGTGGTGGTTGGGATTACTAATCCATGAAATTTTAGATCCAAAGCCTGCCTCTAAGATGAAATTTTGAAAGGAGGCCACATTTCAACAACTGTAGTGGCTGATGCACCAAAACCCTATCCTGCACTATGTCCCCATGGACTAAAGGCGATCCGCAAAACATTTACTACACATTATTTATTCATCCAATAGCAATAGATATGGTGGGAATCGAAATCCATTATGTCATAATCTGATGATCCCAATCTCTTTCAATCATTGTATGTTCTTTGATTACTAAGCGATAAACTTGTAGACTATCATTTTTCTGCAATTCACAGAATTGTAGCATAGTCCATACACTTCTTTTATTAAATGATATATCTGTTTGATGGGCAGGGCTATCATAGCTACTTCACCAGATGGAGGGCAATTTATAAGCTTGCTTTTAAAGCTAATAAATGCTAAGAAGACTATTGAGATTGGAGTTTTCACAGGATACTCTCTGCTTGCCACGGCTCTCTCTTTGCCTGATGATGGAAAAGTACGCACTTCTCCAAAAATTTCATAATTTTTTAAATATTTCTTCACTTTAATGGTTGCAAGAACTTTTTGGTTTCATGCAACATGAAAAGATAGCATTCATATAAATATATTGTGATATTAATAATAAGGTATTTCAATATTGGCAAAATATATTGTGATATTAATAATAAGGTATTTCAATATTGGCGAGGTTTGTAAAAAGTTGCCTTCTCATAATGTAGAAGTAAAGCGGACCTTTAAAATTTGTTTAAAGATGTCTTCTTCTGTCGAAAATCTTAAGAAGACGTAGAAAATCTATTTTCATCCCTAGTTATAAATTTGAAAATTCTAGAAATGGTATAGATCGAGCAGATAAAAAATATTTGAAAATCTTGAAAATAGATGATCTAGATAACTTGTTACAAGATGCATTATTTTTTTGATTTAGAATTATAATTTTTTCTTCATGTCTATACACCGTTAAGACGATCAATTGGAGAGTTCTCCAACACCGCAATGCTATCATATGTATGGTTTTCGAGGTGCACCTTACTTCGATAATATAAGGTCACAACCTTATATAACTTATTCCCTTCAATGTTAATGATAATATTATTGTTCCCGGAAGTGTTATCATATTAATATCAATATTAGTATTAGTATGGGCATTCATGTTTCATTGGGGTTTTAGTGCAGCAGCACATGCATGTGGTATGCATGTGACTGCAGCCTCTTATGCCATGTGTTAAGAATAAATGAACTAGACGGGCTGATACAATGATGCAGTCTATTTTATTAAGACAGCACACAAGGCTGCAGCTATAAGTGTCCGTAGCCGCATGATGACATTCTTCTCTATATTTATATTTGTATAGTGGACCATTAATATTGTTAAAAGATGACCACAAATAATTGGGATAAGACTCAAATGCTAATGATGATCATTAATATTATTAATGTTGATGAGACTCCAACCCCCATTGTTGGACAATGGAGATGGAGCTATGGACTATCTCCACCATTTATGAATGCCGCTGACGCTGGAAACTAGTGTCGAACATGTACCATGTCTCATAGGAGAGTTGTGTCTTGTAAGGGTATCATTGTCATACATATGTCGTGTCTCAAAGGAAAGCCATGTTTCACACGAACACTCTGTTTTCTTTTCTCGTGTACAAAGAAAGCATTGTCACTGATACTAACCAAATGCATTGCTATATGATGACCTAAGTTCAGGTGGTGGCAATAGATATCGATAAAGCTGTATACGATGAGTATGGCCTACCAATCATCAAAAAAGTTGGGGTGGCACACAAGATCAGCTTCATCCATTCCCCTGCAATGCCAATCCTAGATGAATTGCTGCAAGATGTAAGCTCTCTCTGTATCTCTCTCTGTCTTTGTCTCTCTCTCAATTGTCCACCTCTAATGGAACTTATTATACAAACAGCCCAAGGAGGAAGGGTCCTTCGACTTTGCATTTGTGGATGCTGATAAGCCCAATTATGAGAATTACCATGAGAGACTCTTAAAGTTGGTTAAGGTTGGAGGGCTAATCATGTATGATAATACATTATGGGGTGGCAGTGTTGCTCAGGATGAGGCTTTAGTTCCAGACTTCCTGAAGCCTAACAGACACCATCTCATAAACTTCAATCGAGCCCTGGCCATAGATCCACGCGTCGAGATATCACAAATTCCTGTCGGGGATGGTGTCACCCTTTGTCGAAGGCTCTATTGATGTTCTTTTTTTGTTTTCCTTTTTTTAAAAAATGTAAATTGCAATACTCAAGGATGCCCTGTTGATCTTTGCAATGCTGGGGAAGGATTTTAAGGATAATAGAGAGGTGGGTGAGCCATTCCACCCATTCTTGTAAGTGAACCTACTTATAAATAAGGGTGGCAATGGACCCGGACCTGACCCGAGACCTGTTAGATATACCCTGTTGGATTTGGTACTATCCAAAATCACCCACATAAAGATATTCTCATATTGTGGGATTGATTGAGATATTCCCCTATTAGGTCGATTTGAGATATTCTCATATTTTGTCGGATTGAGATCTTTTCATATTTTATGGGATTGAGATATTCTCAGTATAATTTATATTGATATTAATATTGATAAGGTTTCTAAAAAAAATAGAAATCCAAAAAAAATAGGATTCTTGGATGGATATATCTCTTGATCTTTTGATATATATGTTATATTAATAGGAAGTTCCATATTTTATGTGGATTCCTAATTATATATATGGGATGAAAGTGCAGAGAATTGGTATGCCCAATTTATGTCACCATATGGGAATGGTGGTTCCTCTAGAGAGAGATGGAGGTAGAGCCTAATGTGCATAATATGTGATTTTCTCTTAGAGAAAAAAGCTTCTTTTGGATAGAAACATTGTGATTGTGTCTCTTTTGGACTCCCGAAGATTGAGAGGCTTGTTTCTTGTAGAGAAGTAGTTCCCAGTGAGATTTTGAGTGGTTTTCCTTTTAGTGAGATACAGCCTCATTTGCTTTTAAAGTTCTCTTCTTTGACAATGGTCTAGTTATAGAATAAAGATGAGAGATCGACAGTGGTGTCGTTTGGGAGAGTAAGTTTAAAAGAGTTTGCTCGACTTGTATTTCTATCGCGGTTTGCTCCAAATCTTTGATGTAACTTTTATTGGTATAGTGGATTTCGGTTTGTCATGCCCGTAGATGTAGCCCTTTTGGGGTGAACCACGTAAATATTAGGGTTCTTATGGTATGTGTTTCATACTTTATTTGCCAAATATTGACCCATCGGGTTTATTGCTTTCGCGTGCACAATATACCCGACACGAGTCTGGGTATGGGTCCAGTATTTGGATCCCCAGGTAGGGTCTAGGTCCTACAAAATGGATTAGAAAAGTTTTTGGTACGGGTCCGATTACAAGTGGACCCACCCCATTCGAACCTGGGAGTTATTATTATGTGAAGTATAATACCCCAAGTTAATAGGTATAGTACCCTAAGTTATAATGCACATGTCTCATACTTGATGCAAAATTATTATGTTAAGTATTATTATGTTAAAAATACAATGCACATTTTAAGTTTTTTTTTACCCAAACTCTAATTCCAAAATCCCCAAATCGCCATTACGGCTTCTCTCATCCCTATTCCATGACTAGACCACTATCAAGAAAGATGACAACTTTGAGATCAAACGAAACTTTATCTCATTAAAGGGGGAAACAACCAAAAATGTCCATGGCAACCGCTTCTCTACAAGAACAAACATCTCACTTTGCAAGAGTCTTCAGGAGGCATTATCATTGTTTCCCTTCATAGGAAGTTCTCTTCTCTCTAAGAGGAAATTACATCTTATGCATATAAAGCTTTGTCTCCCTCTCTCTAGAGGAACCACAATTCCCATATGGTGACCCAAATAGGTCACACGAATTCTCTGCACTTTCATCCCATATATATAACCTTAAGAGTCCATATTAAATAGGAAACTTCCTATTGATGATACATAACCACGAGAGAAATCCAAGAGTCCTAATCTTTTTGGATTTCTATTTTCTTTAGGAAACTTATCAATATAAATTTCAATCCCACAAAATATGGGATTTCATTATGTTGGTGTTTTTGGATAGCACCAAATCCAATAATCTCCACCTTAATATCAAAATCACATGATCACCATACCAACATCCATTGCCAAATAAATTTCTTCATCATTCTTATTGAAAAATAGTGTTTGTCATCAAATTTCTCCACCTCAAACTTTGCATTCGAAATCTTTATTGCCTTACCGAAAACCCTAAACCCTAAACCAAGGCTCTGATACCACTTGTTGTGCGTGGAAGCTCTAAACCCGATGAGTTGATTTTTGGTAAATAAATTATGAGAAATAAGTCATGAAACATATAACACAATAACACAAATATTTACGTGATTCACCCCAAAAGGGCTACATCCATGGGTACGCCAAACAGAAATCCATTATACCACATCAAAGATTTTGGAACAAACCTCGACAAAAACTTAAATCGAGCAAACTAGTTTAAATCTGCTCTCCCAAACAGCACCATGTCAATTCTCTCATCTCCATTCCATTTTAGGAAGAGAACAACTTTAAGAGCAAACAAGACTTTATCTCATTAAAATGGTAAACAAACCAAAACCTCTATGGCAACCGCTTCTCTACAAGAAACCAACTTCTCTCTTTACAGGAGTCTTTAGGAGGCATCATCAATGTTTCTCTTTATAGGAAACTCTCTTCTCACTAAAGGAAAATTGCATCTTATGCACATTAGGCTCTATCTCCCTCTCTATAGAGGAACCACCATTCCATATGGTGACCAAAGTCGGGCACACGAATTTTTTGCACTTTCATCCTTTATATATAAGATTAAGAGTCCATAGTAAATAGGAAACTTCCTATTGATGCTTCATATATCTCAAAACCACAAGATAAATCTAATAATCCTAATCTTTTTGGATTTCTATTTCCTTTAAGAAACTTATCAATATAAATCTCAATCCCACAAAATATGAGAATATCTCAATCCCACAAAATATGGGATTTCCTTATGTTGGTGATTTTGAATAACACCAAATCCGACAATCTCCAACTTGATATCAAAATCACAAACTCACCATGCCAACATTTATTGCCAAATAAATTCCTTCATCATTTTTGCTGAAAGATAGTGTTTGTCATCAAACTTTGCATTTGAAACCTTTATTGTCTTACCAAAAACCCTAAACCAGGGCTCTAATACCACTTGTTGTGCGTGGAAGCTCTAAACCCGACGGGTTGACTTTTGACAAATAAATTATGATAAATAAATCATGAAACACATACACAAGAATACAAATATTTATGTGGTTCACCCCAAAAAGGCTACATCCACAAGCACGGCAAACAGAAATCTATTATACCACATCAAAGATTTTGGAACAAAACTCGACAAAAATCCAAATCAGGCAAACCCTTTTAACCTACTCTCTCAAACTACACCATGCTGATTCTCTCATCTCTATTTCATAATTAGACCACTGTCTATGAAGAGAAAACTTTGAGAGCAAACGAGACTTTATCTCATTAAAATGTGAAACAACCCAAAATCTTCATGGCAGCCGCTTCTTCACAAGAAACCAACATCTCTCTTTGCATGAGTCTTCAAGAAGCATCATCAATGTCCATTCTCTCTAAGAGGAAATTACATTTTATGCACATGAGGCTCTATCTCCCTTTCTCTAGAGGAACCACCATTCCTATATGGTGACCAAAATTTGGCACACAAATTCTCTACACTTTCATCCCTTATATATAAGATTAGGTGTCAATAGTAAATATGAAACTTCCTATTGATGCTATATATATCTCAAAACCACGAGATAAATCTAAGAATCCTAATCTTTTTGGATTTCTATTTCTTTTAGGAAATTAATCAATATAAATTTCAATCACACAAAATATGGGAATATCTCATTCACACAAAATATGGGATTTACTTATGTTGGTGATTTTGAATAGTACCAAATCCAACAATCTCCACCTTGATATCAAAATCACATATTCCCCATGCCAACATACATTGCCAAATAAATTCTTTCATCATTTTAGCTGAAAATTAGTGTTTGTTATCAAATTTCTCCACCTTAAACTTTTTATTCGAAACCTTTATTGCCTTACCGAAAACCCTAAACCATGGCTCTAATACCACTCGTTGTACGTGGAAGCTCTAAACTCGACGGGCTGATTTTTGGCAAATAAAGTATGAGAAATAAATCATGAAACACATAACACATGAACACAAATATTTACGTGGTTTACCCCAAAAGGGCTACATCCACGAGCACGGTAAACAGAAATCAATTATACCACATCAAAGATTTTTTAACAAACCTCGACAAAAACACAAATCGAGCAAACGCTTTTAAACCTACTCTCCCAAACGGCACCATGTCGATTCTCTCATCTCTATTTTATAACTAGACCACTGTCTAATAAGAAAACAACTTTAAGAGCAAACGAGATTTTATCTCATTAAAAGGGTAAACAATCTAAAATCTCAATAGCAACCGCTTCTCTACAAGAAACCAATCTATCACTCTACAGGAGTCTTCAGGAGGCATTCTCAATGTTTCTCTTCAAATGAAGTTCTCTTCTCTCTATGAGGAAATTGCAACTTGTGCACAGGAGGCTCTATCTCCCTCTCTCTAGAGGAACCACCATACCCATATGGTGACCCAAATATGACACACGAATTCTCTGCACTTTCATTCCACATATATAATATTAGGAGTCCACACTAAATAAGAAACTTTATATTGAAAGAAAGACATATGTGATCTTTTACCGGGGAATACATTTTTTTTTATTTTTTTTTTCACCCTTTTCTTTTGGTAAAAGATCACTTACAGGTGGTCTTTATTATAATAAGATAAATTTCAAAATAAAATAAACATAACAATAAAACCAAGATCTTAATAACTTGATGTCATTGAAACAACTTTGCACTATGCTTGAGAATAAAAGATAAGATTGTAAGAAACAAAAAAAGAAGAGTGTCGGAATTACCTCAACCGGGCTTATTACACCCCACATCGAGTCACCAGCATCTGATGGCACGGGATCGATGGTCTAGCTTCAATCTCGAACCGAAAAAACAAATTTTGGCCAAGCCACACCACTGGAACATGAACCCCTTTAATCACAAAAACTCAAACCCTAGGTGAATTCTCTTAACAACTTAGTTTGAGAGAGATGGATTCTCTTTTTGCTAAACCCTAAAACCCTTAGCCATAAATCCATATTTAAGAGATATGAGATAAGAACTTCATAATCTAAACCCTTAGGTTTTTCACAATGTGAGAGAGAGAGAGAGAGAGATCAAACATGGGAGAGTAGTGCGTGCCCTCTTTTTGGGATATGAGAGAGAAAAATGGGGTATGGCTTTACTAAATATAGGTTCCATTCTACTGTATTATTGCTACAGTAAAATGGGGGATGGCTTACTAAATATAGGTTTTTAGCCATTTTATTCAGCAAAGCTATAGTAGAAATTGAATAGAAACTATATTTTATTCAGTTTTCTACTGAATAAAAATGTACAAAATGGGCTTAGAATGTATTATCCTAGGCTCACTCCTGTAGATCTACAAATAGAAGATGACCTCATTACTACTTCAGTCTCCTATTCAGGACGATCTATAGTAAATTGGAATAAAAATGGAATGTCTGATAATCAAATTCTCGATCTCATGAAACATATGACTATGTATGTCACCGCATGTAAAACAAGTGAAAACCAAGACCACGAAATTGCTAAAGCCATTATATGTGGTTTTACCGGACGGCTTAGAGGATGGTGGGATTTTCATATGGACAAAGAAGCAAAAAATCAAATCTTAAATGCTACTAAACAATGGGCTGTTAAAAGTGAAGTAGGACCTGGACAGGTACTTGAGAATATAGTCACCGATTGAGATGCAGTAAATACTCTAATATATACCATTACACTTCACTTTGTGAGAAGTACAGCTTCTTTTATAAGTCAGATCT
>NW_006499912.1:4834431-4845928 GCF_000471905.2 Amborella trichopoda | reverse complement strand
CTACTAATTGGGTGAATTCAATTTCATCTTAATCAGTTATTTCTCCATTAACCTCATTCTGTAATTGCAATATTTTAATTCTATTTTTCAGGTGATTTATTTCTATTTTTACCTCATTAACTTCTTGTTTTAGTTCAGCTGTAGTATGTCTTTTTTGTATGTTTTCTTTTTGATTTATTCTTTTCATTATATCAGAAAAATTATATTCATCTGGGGATTTTATTAAAGAAGTAGTTTTAGGTTTATTTTTTGTAAGGTTAATAAACTGAGTTAAGGTTTCTCTTTTTTCATCAGGGTCTTTTATCCTGTCTATGATATCTAAAATTAGTGAGTCTTCATTTGATAACATATTACAATAACATATTACAAGATATCATATTACAAGAACATTCAATATCAGAAGAGCTTTAAATTATAATATTTTCATCTTCTATTTGTCTTATGAGAGAAATATCACTACTACTACTATTTTCTGAACTTGATGTAGATTCTTCATTATCTAATTGGATAACATCATATGTTTGATTTCTTATGTTTTCATCTAATATGATTGCATTTAGTTTTTTCTTAGTTTTACATGTATTTTTCAAAATACTTATTCTACTTGGTTAATTATAGATATAGCCCCCTTTTTCGTACTGAACACAATTCTTATTGACATAATAACTTCATGCAAACTGTTTCTAAATACAATTCATAACAACTTCATACAAACTGTTTAAACATACTGTTTACAAACAGAAATAAGAAAAACTTACAGAGTATATATGCAGTAACTGCAAAATGACTTCCACTCGGATGGACAATGACTTGGTAGAGAAGCGTAATTACAATCACACTTCACACAACATACTAAAACTATTTTTTACAAGAGAAATGAGAAGAGAGCAGGAATTTCTGGAGAGGAGAGAGTTCTCTTGAGAGTTGCTAGCTTGCTAATTCCTCGGGATGGTCTTTTGGTAAGGGCTTCCTGCCTTTTATAAGCCTCGGACTTCATTGCTTACTAAACTGGAACGTATAAGTTTAAGATTCTCTTGGATAATTGCTTCGAAGGCTGGATGGCGACAGGTAGGGAGAAAACAATACTTGGACGGCTTTAGACGGTGGCTTCAAATGCGTGGACAGCTGAGTGGATGGTTGCTGCACGGATGTGGGCGAATGGACTTCAGAAGGTACAGGGAATCTTTGCTTTTACTATTGCGAGTTTTGTCTTTATATGGATGGATGTCGGTAGAGAGTGTCAGTGAGGCATTTGTTTTCATATCAATAGGGCATCTTGTCTAATCACAGGGCATCTTTTGTCATATCATGGCATCTTCTGTCATATCATGGCATCTTCTGTTATATCAGATATAAAGTTATGCTTATCGGCTTTTTGTTCCAATACAATAATTGTTTTTGGGAAATTCCGTGAGCAGATAGATCTTCCTCTTTGGTAGCTTGGGTATCAGTGGAGTCTGTTTCCTGGGTTGTTTCTGCTTCTTCTGTGAAGATTTCATATAACTGTTTTTCAAGCTCAGCTCTGGTGGCTTGAGGATTTTGTTTCCTCATTTGAGATATATATTCAGACGGATTACTTGGGTTAAAATAAGAAGGTTTAAAACCAGTTGGGACTTGTTTAAGTATAATATGCTCTGGGTCCAAATTGTGATAGACAAAAACGTCCCACCACTTTACAGCAATCTGCTTTTCCAAACATGGAATATATTCATAATTGTTTATATTGTTGTCAGACTTAGCAAATGACCATTTAAGTATCCAAGGTATTTGATACAGAGCAACAAAATATAAATGATACTTTATCTTGGGATCCTTCCCATTATGCATACTTAATTTTTCTTGAGATGCTTGTAAGGTGTTCGGCATTATTTGGGATAGAGAGCCCCAAATTGTGAACCAATTTTGAAACCAATTGGGGAAAGGTTCGATTACTGCCATTTTGAATTGGAGGAACCATGTATGGGAATTATATTAGTTTTGGATGGTGAGTATGCGATGCCAGGCATCAATATAATCCGAATATTGGTAATGCTTATTTGGGAAGTCAGGGTATTGCAATTTTCTTGATCGAGAAGGGTCTGAGCCCCATTCACTGAAATTTAATATTTGCTTATCTGCAATTTAGAGTATGATACTATTTTCGAATTCTTTTTTGACCGTAGAATAATTTTGTTGAGTAGAATTCCATGCTTTAGAAGTATACCGTACTAATTATTCTGTATTAATTAATATGTTGTTTTAATATTCCACCTAATTCGAAAATAGTATCATACTCTAAACTGTAGATAAGAAAAATATTAAATTTCAATGAATGGGGCTCAGACCCTTCTCGATCAAGAAAATTGCAATCCCCTGACTTCCCAAATAAGCATTACCGATATTCGGATTATATTGATGCCTGGCATCCCATACTCACCATCCAAAACCAATATAATTCCCCTACATGGTTCCTCCAATTCAAAATGGCAGTAACCGAACCTTTCCCCAATTGGTTTCAAAATTGGTTCACAATTTGGGGCTCTCTATCCCAAATAATGTCGAACACCTTACAAGCATCTCAAGAAAATTCATTGCGCATAATGGGAAGGATCCCAAGATAAATTATCATTTATATTTTGTTTCTCTGTATCAAATACTTTGGATACTTAAATGGTCATTTGTTATATCTGACAACAATATAAACAATTATGAATATATTCCATGTTTGGGAAAGCAGATTGTGTAAAGTGGTGGGATGTTTTTGACTATCACAATTTAGACCCAGAGCATATTATACTTAAACAAGTCCCAACTGGTTTTAAAACTTCTTATTTTAACCCAAATAATCTGTCTGAATATATATCTCAAATGAGAAAACAAATTCCTCAAAGCCACCAGAGCCGAGCTTGAAAAACAGTTATATGAAATCTTTACAAAAGAAGCAGAAACAGCCCAGGAAACAGACACCACTCGAGCTACCACAGAAGAAGATCAATCTGCTCACGGAATGTCCCAAAAACAATTATTGTATTAGAACAAAAAACCGATAAGCATACCTTTATATCTGATATGACAGAAGATGCCATGATATGACAGAAGACGCCATGATATGACAAAAGATGCCCTGTGATAAGACAAGATGCTCTGTTGATATGACAACAAATGCCTCACCGACACTCTCTATCGACATCCATCCATATAAGACAAAACCCGCAACAATAAAAGCAAAGATTCTCTGTACCTTCAGAAGTTCATTCGCCCACATCCGTGCAGCCACTCAGCTGTCCACGCATTTGAAGCCACCATCTAAAGCCGTCCAATCATTGTCGTCCAAGTATTGTTTTCTCCCTACCTGTCGCCATCCAGCCTTTGAAGCAATTATCCAAGATAATCTTAAACTTATACATTCCAATTCATTAAGCAATGAAGTCTGAGGCCTATAAAAGGTAGGAAGCCCTTACCAGAAGACCATCCCCAGGAATTAGCAAGCTAGCAACTCTCAGAAGAACTCTCTCCTCCCCAGAAATTCCTGCTCTCTTCTCATTTCTCTTGTAAAAAATAGTTTTAGTATGTTGTGTGATGTGTGATTGTAATTACGCTTCTCACCAAGTCATTGTCCATTCGAGTGGAAGTTATTTTGCAGTTACTGCATATGTACTCTGTAAGTTTTTCTTATTTCTGTTTGTAAACAGTATGTTTAAACAGTTTGTATGAAGTTGTTATGAATTGTGTTTAGAAACAGTTTGTATGAAGTTATTATGTTAATAAGAATTGTGTTCAGTATTAAGATTTATCAAAATACTTATTCTACTTGGTTAATTATAGATATAGCCTCCTTTTCCGCACTCATAATAATCCTAATATTACTATATCTAGGTTATGCAAGATTAATTTAGAACTTAGAATTATCAGAGTAGATCTTAGCATGTAAATGGTATCAAAGCCAACTCTGTAAACAATGTATACCTTTGTTCCTATTCAAGGAGTATTTATAATAAGTGACAGTACTTTAGGAGGTAGAAACACTATTGAGATTTACCATTAGAGAAAGTTGGTCCGAGAGTTGAGGCTTACGAGCACCTAGTCAAAGACCGTTAAGGCCAAGAGAGCCGCTGAAGTCAAAAGAACGTAAGAGGTAGCCAAAAAAGCACTCATCCGCAACCTAATAATGGCAAATTTCATTAGGAATCTATTAAAAAAGCGTCATAATAAAAGAATCCAGCAAAGAAGGAGAAAGTTTACTTGTTTCTGAAACAGGAGCTACTCCTTATAAAATGACAATTGCAGAAATTGTTCATCGAAATGAATTAATCCCTCATATTATTGAACACAATAACTATACTAATTTATGTATGCAATCTATAGGAATACAAACCCTGAGAATAGAAAATATGATGAGGCCAAATCCTATCTCAGAACCTAAAAAAACTTTATTATTTAAACATCCTCCTGAAATAAATAAAAATAAATTCCATATAAGAGAAACCAATAAGAAATTGATGGATCAACTTATATCAAAATTAGTTGATTTAGATATAAATGCACAAAAGATAAATCTAAATTAATACCAGAATCTTCTACTTTAACCCTCCAAGAAGAAGTACCAGTGATAGAAGATAATATTGAACATCAAACATTAGCCTTTACCGAATCCAAAACTCCACATATCCAGAGAATAGCATATGGTAAAAGTTGGAAACCAGCCACTGCTAGACCTTACCATTATAGACCTACACCAGTTGACATTCAATTTGAAGAAGATTTAATATCCTATACAACTTCCTATTCAAGAAAATCAATAGTTAATTGGAATATTGATGGCATGTCTGAAAACCAAGTCCTAGACCCTATGAAACATATTACAATGTATGTTTCAGCCTGTAAAATGGTTGGTAACCATGATCAGGAAGTAGCCAAGGCCATAGTGTGTGGATTTACTGAATGGTTAAGAGGATTGTGGGATTTCCATCTTCCTAAAACCATAAAAAATCAAATATTAATTAATACTCGCTAATGGACTGTTAAAAATGAACAAAATCAAGATATCCTCTATTCCGAAAGTGATGCTATTAATACCCTCATTTATACTATAACACTTCACTTTGTGGGAAGTACTGCCTTAATGGAAGCTCGATCCGAGGATCTACTTCACAATTTACGATGCCCAACTTTATCTCATTATAAATGGTATAAGGATCTTTACTTTTCTAGACTATTAACCAAATAAGATAATCATCTCGACCATTGGAAAGAAAAATTTGTTGCTGGTCTACCATATTTATTCGCCGAAAAAGTTAGAACTAGATTAAAAGCTAAACATGGTGGCAATATACAATATTCTGCTTATACTTTGGGAGAATTATCAGCAGAAATTTGTGCTGAAGGATTAGCCCTTTGTACAAATATAAAATTAAAGCAACAATTAGATAAACAGCGCATGACAGGCAAAAAAGAATTAGGAGATTTTTGTCAACAATTTGGTTATAGTATAGATCAAAGTAAAGACAAAACTCATAAACATAAAAAATATAGACCAGATAAGAAGGAAAGAAAACTGTACAAGAAAAAGAAAAAAGACAAATATATTAAAAAAAATTTACTAAAAGAACAATATAAAAAGGTAAAGAAACAGATACCCGTCTGTTACAAATGCGGAAAAGTAGGCCACCATAAAAATATATGTAAAATTAAGAAAAAACTAAATGCGATCATATTAGATGAAAACATAAGAAATCAAATATATGATATTATCCAATTAGATAATGAAGAATCTTTATCAAGTTCAGAAAATAGTAGTAGTAGTGATATTTCTCTCATAGGACAAATAGAAGATGAAAATATTATAATTTCAAGCTCTTCTGATGTGGAATATTCTTGTAATATGATATCTTTTAATATGTTATCAAAAGAAGACTCACTAATTTTAGATCTCAGAGACAAGATAAATGACCCTGATGAAAAAAGAGAAATCTTAACTCAGTTTATTAACCTTAAAAAAAATAAACCTAAAACTACTTCTTTAATAAAGCCCCCAGATGAATATAATTTTTTTGATATAATGAAAAGAATAAATCAAAAAGAACCTACTATAGCTTAACTAAAACAAGAATTTAATGAGGTAAAAGAGAAATAAATCACCTCAAAAATAGAATTAAAATATTGGAATTACAGAATGAGGCTATTCAGATGAAATTGAATTCACCCAATTAGTAGAAACACCAGAGTCATCAGGAACAAAAGTAGAAGAAATAGACACTAATACATCTGTGAACGTATTAAACAAAATAATAACTCAAAAATGCTTCGTAATTATCAAAATCATTATTAGTCAAGAATATGAGTTTCAATCATTAGCGCTAATAGATTCTGGAGCTGATTTAAACTGTATTAATGAAAGATTGATACCAACAAAATATTTTGATAAAACTACTCAAATATTAAATACAGCCGATGGTAACAGATTATTCATTAAATATAAATTATCCAATTCTATAGTATGTAATAATGAACATTGTTTTCCTACACCTTTTACTATGGTAAAAAGACTAAGTCAATCAGTAATACTAGGAATTCCATTACTTACTTTACTATATCCAATACTAATAACTCATACAGGAATAGAAACAACCATCACTGGAAATAAAATCATATTTGAGTTTAGAGATAAATCCAAACTTAAAGAAATTAATAATGTCAAAACAATTATCCAAAATAAAGAAGCATTTTTGTACTCATTAAAAGAAAAAATTCTCTATAAGAATACTGAACACGCACTACAGAAAGAAGAAATACAAAACCAAATTAAACAAATCAAACAAAAAATAGAACAAGAAATATGTAGTGACATACCAAATGCTTTCTGGACTAGGAAAAAACATATCGTAAGATTACCATATGAACCTGGATTTGAAGAATCAAAAATACCAACTAAGGCAAGACCTGTCTAGATGAATTCTATTTTATTAGAAACTTGTCAAAATGAAATAAAAGAATTATTAGCTAAAAATTTAATAAGACCAAGTGCATCTCCTTGGAGTTGTGCTGCATTTTATGTCAATAAAAACGTTGAAAAAGAAAGAGGTGTGCCAAGGTTAGTTATAAATTACAAACCATTAAATAAAATTCTCCAATGGATACGATATCAAATCCCAAATAAAGTAAACTTATTAGATAGATTAGCCATCACTACACTCTTTTCTAAATTTGATTTGAAATCAGGCTATTGGCAAATACAGATTAAAGAAGAAGAAAAGTACAAAACTGTATTCAATGTTCCATTCGGACAATACGAGTGGAATGTAAATGAGTATTTAATATATCACTTTGGAATTTAGTGACACAATATACAATAGCAAAAAGTTCTTTTTTGACCGTTGAATAATTTTGTTGAGTAGAATTCCATGCTTTAGAAGTATACTGTACTAATTGTTCTGTACTATTAATATGTTGTTTTAATATTCTACCTAATCCTGATTCAGATGCATCGCATTCTATAATTTTTAAAGTACTAGGATGGGCTAAAGTTAGGCAAGGTAGTTCTTTAGCTTTGAGTTTGATCTTTTTCACAGCTTGAGTATGTTCATTTGTCCATTTAGGAGGATTCTTTTTTAATCTATCATACAAGGGTTTAGCATCTAATACTAGATTTTTATAAAAATCTACAATATAATTTAAGGACCCTAAGAATCTTTGTAATTCAGTTTATCTAATATAATATCTGAAAATTTGTCAGCAAATTGAATAGATCTTTCAATTGGGATAATTGTTCCATGATGAATATGATGTCCTAAAAATATGATTCTAGTTTGACATAGATTAATCTTTTAGTAGAGACTACAAGTCCCGCATGTTTGACTGCATTGGTAAAAACATTAATATGTTTGAAGTGTTGATCTATATTTTCAGATAATACTAAAACATCATCAATATAGACAATTATGAATTTGTAATATGGATTAAATACTTCATTCATAACTGGATTAAACAATCAAGGTTTGTGATCTATACCTTCCTCAGTCATTCTTTATATAAGAATTTATTTATTGAAAATATTTGAATAAATGCATGAAATATTTATATTTTTTATCAAAAAGTACATCTTGAGTTTGAACTAATCAATTGACTTAGTATATTGATGGATTGGTTTTGTAGTGCACAATGTTAATCGATCTTGCCATATTGGTGAGGTTGAGTTGGCCCAACAATGTGTAGAAATCTTTATACTTGAGAAAATAGGGATTGTTTACATTTATTGTAAGGTCGATAGCTTATAAAAGATTGAAATAGTGTTAAGGGACCCAGACGGAGTTACGCAGACTCGCTTCTTGCTAAGCTCAGCATTTAGGTAAAACTCATGGTTACATAAAAAATAAAAAATAAAAAAATTTTGTTAAATTCTAGGAAAATTATCAGAAATATACCTTAATTTCTGTTTAATTGGAAAAATACCCTCAACTTTCATAAACTTCGTCCACACCCTTTTTGTAAAAAATTTACATTGTTTTTTACCAAAATAGCCTTAAATCGTATTACAGTGAAGGCCCCATCATTAAGTATTGTAATGTGGTAGTAATTACGGTAATACATCTACTGTGAAGGCTATTTTGGAAAAAAATAAATGTCAAAATTGAGGAAAAAAGAGTGTGGACGAGGTTTACAGAAGTTGATGGTTTTTTTTCAATTAAAGGAAAAGTAAAGTATATTTCTGATAATTTCCCTAAATTCTAAAATCAATATTTGAATATTTTATATGTAATTTAAAATTTTGTTGATGATTGGGGGTTTTCTTGTCATGTGCCCTATTTTATATTTTTTGTTTTGGATACTTGTAAACTCTCTTTGATTTTTACTATTTTATTTTAATATAATTTTTTTTTTTGTTTTTTTTTCTTTTTTGCCCTATACACTTCTCGAGGGAGTTATGGTCCGAGTCTCAAGCCTGAGCCGGGTTCTGAATATTGGATTGGAAACAATAAATTGGTGCAGTAATAAGTTCAAACTTGTTTCTTTTTAGTTACATGTGAAAAAACAAAGCGCACACACATTTTTCCTAATAACAATGGGTCCATAACAAAGTTTAGCACTATACAGAGTGATAAAAAAATAAGAAACGCACTACAATTTATTCTTCTCTAAGGGCTTCTCGGAAACACTAATTTAGCAGTTCATTCTTAGAAGATCATCATTCTCTAGGCTTGACAAAACAGGAAGCAAAGACACCCATGAACCCACCTCAAATATCAGGGAAGTATAGCCGAAATAGTAAATCCAAACGCTATGATAAAAAATAGGAAACCCATCTCCACCATGAATTTTCCAAGTAAAGGAAAATAGTCACCGAGTCTAATGCCAGTTCCAGAGGTAGCAAAAGCTAGCACCATAAGAATCGCAAAGGCGCTGCAGTGAACATGATAAAGTGCAAAAACGGGTGATGGAATCGGGCTACATTCGGCATAATCGCTCTGCATGCTTATGAGTGCTATGACGACCGCAATAGCCGAGATTTTGCTCGAAATCCAGGGATCCTTTTTTCGGTTTTCGTTAATTTATGGTGTATAGAGTGGTAGAGTCTCATGGTTTTCTGAAGCTCGACTATGGTAGAAGTAAAATATGTGATTGATGAAGATAACTGCGAGACGAGTGGTGCAGGTGGTAATATTGTTGATGGATGTTAAGAGGAGGGCCAAATTCTGCATATGGCACTAGTTCTAGACTTGTATTTGGTGCCGAACTTGAATATGGCAGATCATGAATTTGAAGCCGCCCTGTTTTTGAAGGGAATATGGCTCTTAAACCTCTCATAACCAGCTGTCAAGAGTAAATGAAAAAGAAAGGGATTGTTAGCAGTACTGACCAGTGACTTGTAGACCGACCAAGGTCCAGGTCGGAGTAACAAGTAAATCGGTGGGTTCACCCATCTAACCAGGCAGGTCTTAGGTAGTCCAAAAAGTGTTGAAAAAATAAAAATATATAAAAAAGATAAAAGCAAAATATGAAAAGTATATTTAAAGTATAATTAATTGATTTAAACATAACACATCCAAATGAAGCCCAAAAAAGTGAAAAAAAAAAATTTAATAATTGATTTATGCCCAGGGGTATTTTAGATATAATTAAAAGAAGAAGAAAAAAAAATATAAAAATAAGTATTTATGGCCAAAACACTTTCTAATCTTAGCCAAAATAATAAAAATATTATTTTAAAACACATTATAAACAAATCCATTATTTTTTGGGAATTTATATATTTTTTTGAATTTTTTTAAAAGAGTAAAATTACGTATAGATCCAAAATACTTACTTAAAATATTAAATTGTCCAATTATAGGAGAAAATTATAAGGAAGGTTGTCAACTCATATTTTTTTATTTTTTGAAATTGCCCCACAGTCTGAGGATTCTATCCTCAGATCGTATTCTTAATTTATTGTTTTTGTTTTTTCGTTAGTAGGGCACTGCTTGATGCTTTAGGGGCTGTGCCCAGGCAGTCCGAGGTTAGAATCCTTTTAACAGCATGCGAATACAACAAAATCTCAATAGATTGGTATGAGGACCCATCCTCGAACAACTACTTTTCTCAAAAATAAGGAAAAAAAAAGAGAGAAAATAACAGTATGAGGATGCAAACCTTGGATCGCTTAGAAATTGAGGCTTGCTCAATATAGAGGGCAGCTAGAGGAATTTAACCACGGCCGCTTGGGTAGTACCCCTAAAGCTTGGGTCACCTCCCTACTAATAAAAAACTTCAAAAAAAAAGTGGTATGAGGATAGCATCCTTGGAGAGAGAGAGAGCTAGAGATTAGTATTGAGGAAAATGTAGCAATGGTTTATCTCATGAAATTTTTTGAATTTGAACTTCCGAAAATTTTTGGATTTTTAGTATCTTAAATTGTCATAAATTTTTAAAATCCAATAAGTACATGACACTTAACTTGGGCGAAAAATATTCTGGATTTTCGAAATCCAAAAATGTAAATTTTTAAGACACTCAAAATACCAAAATTTCATATTTAGGCCCTCCGAGAGAGAATATTTCAGATCTTGAAATTCTGAAAAGGCCAATTCGGTTATTTTGAAAAATACTAAAAATTATTGCAATAACGCATAAAATTTGGGTATAGTAGTAATAACATAAATTTTAGATAAATTCATAATAACAGTAAATATAACAAATTTATACGTAATTATTCCAAGCCCTTTTATCCTTTCAAATATTTTTTTGTTAGAAATAAAAATCATAATCCTCTCTAACCAGCGTTTTAAAAAACGCCGAGTCGAACCGGACTCGCCCGGTTCGACTCGGAAATCGTGAAAATGGGACCAGATCGCCTAAAAATCGGAAATCGTCCGGTTCTAGAGAGAACCGGACGATTCTGTACAGTGAATTGCCGATTCACTGTACGGAATCGGCGAGTCCGAACAGTGAATCGGCAAGTCCGTTACGGTTTTTTTTTTTTTTTTTTTTTTTTTTTTTTTTTATTTTTTTTTTTTTGTTTTAATCTATGTATTAGTATTTTTTG
>NW_006499912.1:4799776-4827592 GCF_000471905.2 Amborella trichopoda | reverse complement strand
TTAATACAACCTAGGAATAAATGGTCTAATTATATTTTTTATTTTTATAACATGATGGTTTTTAACATAAATTTAGTAATATTAATTTAAAGATAGGATTCATACAATGAGGCCATTTGAAATCTCTCTTTCTGCTAACAATCTTTTCTACTAATTTATTCTAGAAACCTAAAAAATTAAAGAAAATTGGTACGCATTCTAATAATTTATATATTGATAACCAAATCTTTTATTTTATTTATTAATTTTTGTATTAGAAATCATGTAGTGTACTATTTTTCTTACAGTTGTCAATAATACATTTTAAATTAGATGATATTATAAAATATTTTGGATTTCTTATTATTTATATAATAAAATAATTATAAAATATTGTTGGTATAAAATATTATAGTCAGTTAGGTTGTAATAATTTGGGTTTTTTTAGCGGATTAGGATTTTCTGTCAATTCGAGATTTCAGTAGCCAAATTTTCATCGATTTAGTCAACTCTTTATTGTAATCCATATATAATTATATAGTTAATCCATGATAATTCTATTATTTCTTTTGTGTGATATAAATTTAATGGTCAACATAAGTTCATATAGGGAAAGAGTATCTCAATATTCATAAATTGATGAAAAAAATAAAAGTTAATAATGTAGTACCCTCATTTCTTATTGAATTCCTAAAAAACAATATTTATAATGAATTTTAATAATTTTTTCAAATTTTTTTAAAGCTCTAATCCGATCGATTCAGCCTATTTTCGATCTGAATCGTCGATTCACCGATTCGAATCGATTTTTAATGTGTCTTCCCCGGGTCGCCTATCCACTTTTTAAACCATTGGATTTCGATTTTTAAGGGCCCTCGCCGGGTCACCAATTCACTTTATAAACCATTGGACTATAGTATGCTTACTATGGTACTCCATAACTATGACTCGTAGAAAGGAGGCTCGTAGAAATGTGGGTTTCATATCTCTGTGATTACGATTCAGATAGATAAGGAGGAGGAAGGTAGAGAAGAAAATAGGACTGGGCTCATAGCCTTTATCGAGAGAGAAAATGGAAGAAGGAAGAAGAAAGACGTCATGGCCTACACGAACCCTAATGGAAGAGGCCTAACTGATTTTTAGAGAGAGACAAGGAAGATGGGATGCTGAATTGGGATAGTTCGAAGAGGGGTTTTCTCTGATTTGGGATGTTGTTTGAGAGAAAGCCCTAACTATATTGATTTGTGAAGAAGCCCTAACTGATTTTGACGCAGAGAAAAGGAAGAGGGTTTTTCATTTTATTGGGGAAACAACCAGCAGAGCTGAAGGATTAGGTTTGAGGAATTAATCCTTACAATTGCTCCTGTAAGTTTACAATCTACACTATATTGTTTATCTTTGTTATCACATAATCCAAAGTAAAATATTGATTACTTGGTCCTGTAGTCACACTCTCTGCTTCTCATTCATCAGTAAAAGACTATGTTTTGAGCTTTAATTTGTGCCATAAGCAGTATTTTTATAAAACAATTATCACAAATAATCGCAGAAATCTGCATGTATATGATTTTCTTTACACATGATTTACTTTACAAAATGATTTGCTATGAACAGTATTTCATTTACACAATGATTTTCCATAATAACAACTGAAATCTGCATCTATTTGTTTAAGTTTTTTAAAAAAGAGGAAAAAAATTCATACCTTGAATCTGCAACTGTGGCTTTGAAGAACACAGTGGGGATAAAAATTTATATTTTAAGTTTTTTTTGAAATAATATTTCTTTTTCAAGAGCATGAAAGTAGCAATGACTCCAATACACAAAACAGGAAAAAAAAAAAATCTCTTTCAAAAAAATGATGGGTAAAAAAGATACGATTTGTTTGCCTGATTTAAATTGTATTATGAAAAAAACACGTTTTAAACGTTTTTATGAAAACTACATGATTTTCCCGACCTTTCCAAAAAGTCTGTTTAAAACTGCTTCCATAAGAACTCCGATTTTTCGAAAGAATCCCCAATTAAACGAACGATTCACTAGCTATGGCTGTGCCACCACAACCCCAATCCCTCTCTCACTTGTCACTACCGCTCTCTCTCTCTCTCGCTCTCTCCAAGCTATGTCGAGCGGATTCTACGTTTACCTAGGTTTTAATGGAGTTATTTTTGTAAAGAGAGAATGTGGGTTTCGGGGTTCACTCTATCTAACCTTGACAATTTTTCATAATTATAATTGTCAAGTCCGATGATCAATTTGAAGGTTTTCGATGGAAAAATTACTATTTATAGTGAATTTTTATGTGTGGCTTTACTTATAGGAAAATGGTTTGATAGGGATGCAGCCCTATCAAAATAAGTAAACCCTCAACTCAAAACTCATTCAACATTGCCACTCTAGCTTTGAAAAATATTCAAATTAATCATCTCCGCTTTGACCACTATGGTTGTAAAAAATTAGCATGAAAAATAGTACATATTGTAACAAATTATCTAAACTGATCATTTCACCTTAAAAATATATGTTTACGGATCAACAAGATCTGTATCATTTTTTAGCTTCAAATTTCGTAGTTGGTGTTGAAAATTGATTTTAAACTATCATCAAGATTTTCGATTGTCCAAACTGCTTTTCATATAGGGATTCAAAGTGAGCCTTTATTTTATTTTCACAAAACCTATGCCTTATAGAAACTCCATCTTTAGTCCTGCAGCCCTATCAAAATATATTCCAATGTTTTAAACTTGAAGGGTTGAAACCTGAAACTGTTGAATAACTCATTTGTGTTCGGGATAATCCCTCCAAAAACATTTGGACGGTCAGGAGTCCTCCTCCAAACCCCCGCCCCATGTCCTTGCATTTTATGCTTCCCACTCTGCTCTTGCTCTCTCTACTTTCCCTCTCTTGTTCTGAGATCTCTATTCTCTAAAGTGGGAGAGGAAGAAGAAGAAGATATGCAAGAATAAATCGTATTCTCGAAGAGACTACTGATGTTTTCCTCTTGAAAAGCAGATGACGAGGGATTTTTAAGTCAATAGTTAGAGAGATAAAGGGGTTTCCATTTGACGATGAAGACCTTTAAGGATTGGATTTCGTGGAAATCTTTGCTCTCTGCAAGACCACTTTCAGGCAGCGATAGCTTCCTTGAAGAGGACGAGACCCGTAGGCACGAAGATGTCGATGTTGCAGGTCTGATTTTTTTACTACCGTTTTCTATTGCTTGCTAAATAGATTTCGAATTGAGATTATGAGAAAACCCATGTTTAGTTTGTTCTTTTTTTAAAGTGGGGTTGGAACCTTATGGATTAGAGCTTTGTCTGTTGCGCCCTAATTACAGAACGAATAACCCAATGCTCAACCTAATTTTAGCCTCCATTTCAATTCTTACTTCTGTTTTTTGTTTATCTGATTGGTTATCTGCCATTGGTTTTGGTGAATTATAGTCTAGAAAGACTGAGACGTCAGTATTCATTTTTTTTTCTGGTTTCCGGTTCTGTGGCGATGTGTGAGTTTTCTTTGGTTCCTTATCAGCTAAGGAGGTAATTGGTTTTCTTGGCTTATGCATGATTTGATTTTCTCTCGACATTTGGCTCGTCTTGTACTTTGCCTTGACACTCATGTTTAGCATAAAAAAGGGGGTAGAAGAAAAAAAAAAAGGGCATTGGATGAACTTCAATGTTTTATAGGTTCAACTTCTGAGGTAGTTATATGTTTGTTTTTACTTATATCCATATGTTGAGGAAGAAAATGCAGCAGCTGTTCCTTTTGTTGAAGAAGGGGTAGATAGGATAACTTTGTTTGTTTCATCACTCTTTATGGAACATTAGCTGTTACCATGGCACTAGAAGTTTCAAAAAAAAAAGGGAGAGAGGTCACCATGACACTCTTGGTACCTGTACTGATTGTAACACGTTTTTGGATTTAACAAAAGCTTTGTTAATAATTAGAAATAAAAAGGAAAAATTCTTGTTAGTGTAAAGTCGATAAGTTACACAAGATTTGAAACAGTGTTAAGGGACTTAGGTCAAGCGACTCGAACTCGCTTCTTGCTGAGCCCAGTATTCGGGTAAAACTCGCGGTTAAATTGTAAAAGCCAATATTTGAATATTTTATACGTAATTTTAATTTTTGATGATGATTTTGGGTGTTCTTGTCATGTGCCCTATTTTATATTTTTCTTTTTGGATATTTTTAAAATCTCTTTGATTTTTACTATTTTATTTTATTTTATTTTATTTTTAATTGTTTTTTTCTTTTGCAAGGTTTTCTTGAAAAATAATCGTTGTCCTTTCTTGAATAAGTTAATCTATTTTGTTCTAACAAACTCAAGTTATCTTCGAAATCTTTGAAAATATTTTCTTGAGAGAAAGTTTACTGGAATCATCCACTCTAGGTAGCGATTCCAAGTTTCCTTGTAAGAATCACCGTAGAACTCGACACAGAAGTTAGGAGTCACGATTCCACGTTTTTGAATCTCATTTTGATGTCCTTGGAATCGAGATTCCAGCCCATCAAATTTTGTGATTCGCAGGTGCATAAGACTTTGATTCAACTTATATAAGGCCTTGCCAATTTTTAGGAATAGCGATTAGAGATATTCGGAATCTAGATCCACATTCATAAAAAAAAAATCAAAATGTTTGCTAAAATTCTATGGAATGCTTGAAATTTTTAAATATTATTTGAAATGTTTTGGTAGGTAAAATTTATTAGTAATTAATATATGATGGTATCTAAAAACTCTATGGGTGTCAACAAACTCTAGTTTACATCATTCCTAAATTTGGAGAATTTGTAACAAATGTCTTATTTTTCAAAAATGTATTATTAATAAATAAAGTAATTTTATTTTATTAACTATAAGAACGCACTTAATTAAGGGTACTCAACCTTTTTTCTAATATTTGTGGAGAATTATGATAAGGGACTCAATATATCGACTCCAATGCTTGGGGTGGACACTCAACGACATCAATTCTAATAAAAAAGGAGTCTTCGGTAAGTGTACTCAATATATAGAATCTAATACTAAGGAATTCTTGCTTATAGAAAAATTAAAACCTTAAATGTTTTGCGTTTTGGAACTCGTTCCTTGATAATTTCTGGCTTGGTTCCCAATGATTTGGGGTGTGATTCCCGTAAGTTAGGAATCTTGATTTCAAGTTTATGAGACCGCAATTCCAACAAGGTAGGAATCTTGATTCCTATTGAATTGGAGCACGATTCCCAAATGATTGGAATCGCGCTTCATGCGATATGCATTGTATGAGCAGCGATTCTGACTATGGGCATCATCTAGCTACCTGTGATTCTGTGATTATTCTGTGATTCTGATTCATGAAATGATTCGGTATTGCAGAAGTTTCCAACAACTATAAACATAACTAGGATTTATTGGGAAAAGGCTATGATGATGATGATAAAAATAACTACGATTTGTGTATCGCATGTGAGTCCATGATCAGTGGAACTCATACGGTCCCACTTGATGATGATGTGACCACATGTGAGTCTAAAAATGTCTCTCGTGTGTCCTACTCATGCTAGAAGCCAAAAAATAGCGAATAAAATATGCAGAGGACAAAACAGACCATTTAATTCCAAAATGGTTATCTGGTCAATTAAAAATATACTTTTACTTGTGTCCTCCACTATTTCAAGGGTATAAAAAATATTGTTTTAATCTCAATATTTGGAAGAGAAATTCTCAACTTACCTCTTTAAAGACAAATATAATGCTCTTAAAATAAATTATTGGAAACCTTGAAGGAGTAGACATGTCGTGGGGTAATGCATCAACTTATAACTAGGCACTCCATTTTTCAAACTAATCCAACATGGCCCATGAACCTGATTGGTCCATGAATGTTAAGCCAATGAGTAGATTATGGTCATATGGATTATTGGTGTCCCCCAAGGACAAAAGATGTCAGTCCTAGACATGTGCACAGAGACCAACACTTCCACTAAAATTAGAGTTTCTCTTTATCTTTTATTAATAAGAATTTGGTTTACAAGGATTAATGCATGAGCTAAGGCCTTTAATGGCCAGAAAATCCCAACGATTGTTTATCTCATGGCTTTGTCAATTGATATCTTTGCATGGCTAGGTTGCTACCCACTCCTTAGTGATTGGTAAAATTTTATTGCACCCTAAGCTGCTGCATTGGATTTTATGCCAACCAATCATGTAATAATTTAGAAGGTTGGAAATGTCCATCAGGAAACATGGAAGTATTCTTTACTACTACATGTTAGAACTAATTATGAGTATTTTATACTGATGCTCTCAGAAATCTATTGAAACGTTCATAAACGTTCATTGAATCTGATAGGTTAAGATATTGAATTTCTATTTATGTTAATGAATGTCTTACTAGTGCTAATGTGTTATATGCAATCACATGTCGTTTCTTCCTGTAATGATTTCAACCTCATTGTGGTCTCCATAATGCTTAGCATCTTCATCTTGTACTATAATTTCTCTGATATATATAGTGGGGAAATATGTATGTCATTCATCAACAAAAAAACAATTTTGGTGAATGAAGATATGCATATGGTAAGTCCTTATAATGGCTTCTCAAGTATCATCTATCGGGAAATGAAAAAAAAAAAAACTCAAGGAGTGTTCTGCAGTCCCTTCCATAGGCTCTTGATTACATGCCCAAATTTCTTGGAACTTTTCCTTTATGTGAGAATGAAAGTATTTAGATGGTATGTGAGAAACAACTGACCAGTGGGTTATGACTGACCATTGAAATGATGGACTGTGATGGCGAGAGAGTGGCGCCATTAGAACATGAGATTACCACTGTGGTCTATAACACTCTCTCACAATCAAACTCCATCATTTCAGTGGACTATGATGATCTAATGTATTATTGTTGTCTCATAGCCCATTGGATTATTTGATACTTTCCTTTCTGTAAATTAGAGTCTCTGATATGATCTTGCTTTGTTTTGAACTTATTTCTCATCGACTTTTTAAGCTTCAGGAACTCCCCCTGGTTCATCAGGGACTGCATCTACAACTTCTGCTTGTCCTGCTAATGGCATCCAATCCAGCGCATCTTGCCCCTATTTTCCACCTGTGGTGATGGAGGATTGTCATTCTTCCCCCCACTATCCTGATGGTAAAAGCAGTGACATATTGGAAAAACTTGATGCACTTCAAGTAAACTTTTTGCGCCTTGTTCATAGACTGGGGCAATCATCACAGAATCTTGTGGTTGCACAGGTCTTGTACAGATTAGAACTCACTAAGCAAATAAGAGCCAGTGATTCCAATGCCCGAAGTGTTGGTCTTAGCATAGATAGAGTTAAAACAATAGCAAGGGAGCAAGAGACAGCTGGACAAGGTGGCAGTGAGCTAGACTTTTCTATTAACGTTCTTCTTTTGGGAAAAACAGGGGTTGGCAAGAGTGCAACTATAAATTCCATTTTCAATCAAGCAAAGGTATTTACTGATGCTTTCCAGCCTGCCACCGAAGAGATTCAAGAAATAATTGGCACTGTTATGGGTGTTAAGGTTAAGGTTATCGATACCCCCGGTCTTCTTCCTTCACCTTCTGACCAACGACTAAATCGTAGAAACATGCATACTGTGAAAAGGTTCATTAGAAATTCACCGCCAGATATTGTTCTCTATTTCGATCGGCTCGATGTTATAAACATGGGTTACAGTGACGTCCCTTTACTCAAGCTTATCACAGAGACTTTTGGGTCTGCTATTTGGTTCAATACTATCATTGTTTTAACCCATTCTTCGTCAGCTCTTCCGGAAGGACCAGATGGGACTTCATTAGGTTACGAAGCATTTGTTACCCAGTGCAAGAATATAATGCAGCATCATATACACCAAGCTGCAGCTGACATGAGGCTCAGGAATCCCTTGTTACTTGTAGAGAATCATCCTCTGTGTATAAGAAATAGGGAAAGGGAGAAAGTTCTCCCAAATGGTCAAGCTTGGAGGTCCCAATTCTTGCTTTTATGCATCTCCTCTAAGGTCTTAAACGATGCAAATGCCCTATTGAAGTTTCAAGATGTTGTTCATGGGAAGCAAAACAATCAGAGACGGCCATCTTTGCCTCATCTCCTCTCATTCTTTCTTCAACCCTGTTCTGCACCAAATGCATCCGATTTAATGTTGATTGATGAAGTGGGGGAAGAGGTGTCTTATTTGGAATCTGAAGATGAATATGATAAGTTACCTCCCATTCGCATTTTATCTAAAGGCCAGTTTAAAAGATTGAGCAAAGCTCAGAAGGAGGATTATCTAGATGAACTTGATTATCGAGAAACATTGTATCTGAAAAAGCAGTTGAAAGAAGAGCTTGGAAAATGCAGAGATGGCTCAAGTATCAATGGCAAAGATGGGCACAATGAAGGCGAACCCCCTCCAGACACAGTACCTTTGCCAGATATGGCCATGCCGTTAAGTTTTGATTCGGCTTGCCCCACTTATAGATATCGCTCCCTTGAATATGGCAATAAGTGGCTTGTGAGGCCTGTTCTTGACCCACATGGATGGGATCAAGAAATTGGGTTCGATGGGGTAAATTTGGAGGCATCTTTTCCAATAGTAAAGAATCTCAATACCTCTCTAAACAGTCAATTGAGTAAGGACAAGCAAGACTGCAATTTTCAGATGGAGTGTGCAGCCACACACATTGACGAGAAAGGCCCCTCTTATTATACTGGCCTCGATGTTCAAAATCTTGGCAGAGGTCTCGCATGTACAGCTCGTGGGCACATGCAATTGAAAACCCATAAATATAATAAGGCTGGATGTGGGTTTTTGATGGGATCCATAGGGAGTAATGTATATGTTGGTGCAAAGCTTGAGGACACCATAGCTAAGAAGCGATGGAAGCTTGTAGTTGACACTGGGGGTATGGCAAGCCAAGGGGATATGACATTTGGGGGAAGATTAGAGGGATCGTTAAGGGGCAAAGACTATCCAGTTAGAAGGGATCAAGCAAGTGTCTCTCTTACCATGCTTTCGTGCAACAAAGAGGTGCTTCTTGAAGGCGGCCTATTGGTCCGATTTCGGCCAGCTCGTGGTACTAATATGGCTATACAAGCAAATGTGAATCACAAGAAAAGTGGTCAGATTTGCATAAAGGCCAATAGCTCTGAACACATTCAGATTGCATTGATTGCTATTATTCCAATTGTAAGGGCTCTTTTTAGAAGAAGAGCGATACAGCATGATCCTCCTGTAACTGATCGATGAGCTTTTTTGGGGCTACTAATTTGTGCTTTTCTATTGTGAGGGCTTCATTTAAGACATTTCCATCCTGTATTTGTGTTTCTTCTGGAGTAATTACCCTGTGAAGCGGCGGTTTGGATTAAATAAAGATGGCATTCTGCAGCAGTAAATGTGGGCAGCAGAATAGACTTAGAAATGTATATAGCAAGTTATGGTTAGCCAAACAAAAAAGTTGTGCTCCAATTGTTGAGAATGAATGACTCGGGGAACTTTGTGGTATGAAATGATAATTACATTGGCCAAAGTTCATGCACAGTTAATCGTGTACCGCAATTGTCCTTTGGCTGGTCATAAATACAGTATCTTGGCATTAATTTGGTATTCTTTTCCCTTTGTGAAAACCCTGATGGATGAAGATCAAATAGCTTTTGCCTTCAAAATTTTGGTACGAGTTTCATGGAAGAAGCATCATCTTCGTGATCACAATTACTACTTAAAAAATTGTGGTCATATTCAGAAGGGTCTGGTTTTGGTGAAGTTCGGGTTCACTCTGGCTGCTACAACCACACCTCAAACCCTAGTTTTTTGATGGATTAAGGACCTCAAAAACTTTCCAAACAACTTTTTAAGTCAACTTTTTGTAACTGGGAGGTTTCTTTGGAGTGGCTGAAAGGATCTAGATTTGACCAACCTAGTGTTCGTGTCCGTGGAAATGGACTATCCAAATCAAATGGTGAGATGGCAATCAAGATGAAACATTTTTAAGGTTCTTAACTCCTTTCTTTGAAATTGTTTTCGGAGCATGGGAGAATGGATTTGCAGTATTTTGGGTAGCTACTCATCCAAAATCCTAGCCAAATGAAGTTCTTATGGGTACCCTTGCACTTTTACAAAAAATCGTTCAGTTTCTGAAATAGGTCTTGGATAAAATATTTGTGCAATGTGCATAAATTTGCAAATAACTAACACTCTGTTAGTGTGAAATTGAATGGTATAATGGAATGGAAACGCCTGCTAATTGTGTTATTTCGTTTTCTATTTTCTTGTTAGAATAAGGCCAGAAATTTGTGACTTTGAATGAAGTAGCAATGACAGCTCAAATACACATTACTTGCAAACTTAGAAGATTTGTATTTCACACTCAAATATATTTGGGAGAAGTTTATAAGGAACCTAGGCTCTAAACAATCAAATCATATCCTACCTCAAAACGTTCACTAGAAGATGTTGTTTTGATGTATACATATCATCAAATTGATCATCTTGACATCAAGATTCATGGACATGAGAATAAAATGGATTTTAAGTTTTGAAAATAGTGCATCTTGTAAAGTATTTTTGGACCGTCAATTTTTAAGATTTTTAAGTTTCTATAGATTTGCTCGATCTACATTATTTTTTAAGTTTTTATAAATTTGCTCGATCTACATTATTTTTTAATCTTTAAATATTATAACTAAATATGAAAATACAATTTAAGGCTATCACAAAACATTCCAGTATCGAAACCATATTTTTCGACATTATTTGAAGGTGGGTATATATAGGGTGCGGTTTGTATAGAGCTGAGGCTCTAAATATATTTTTATCTTTAGTTATATAATTTAAAGCTTCAAAAGTGTAGATCGAGTGGATGAAAACTTGAAAATTTTAAAAATTGATGGTCCAAAATTTTTTTCTTTTTTATGAGTTACTTTTAAAATATTTTTATTGAATGTCTCTTGATGAGAAGGGTAAAAGCCATTCACCTAGAAAATTCGTTTGGAACACAAGATCAACTTCATCAATTCCCGTGCTCTAACCTTCTTTTTAAGGACAAGTAGTTAACTCCCCAAGAGTACCAAGTTTTGCAGGGCGATGGAGTTGGACTGTATATGACAGTGCTTTCTAGAACTAACTAGCAGGGATGGAGTTGGATACATCCCAAAGACCTAGTACTTTCTAGAATTATCGAGCAAACTTTTTTAAGGAGCCCTTTCTTTAACAGTTACTATGAATTTCATTCACTAGAAGAAGATTACAAGGAAGGATCAAAAAAAAAGGGGCGGAACTACCAACAATGATTGGTGTACACCACCTTTTGCTAATACATCAACTTCAGCATTAGCCTCCCTAAAATAATAAGCTAACTCAAAAGATCCACTAGTTAAACAAAAATAATTTCATAAAAAAAAAATGATATTTAATCCCCACTGTGGTTTCGATTCTCCTTTTGCACAAACAATGGCATTGCTTAAATCACCTTCAATCATCTTGTGGCCATCAAGATTTTTTTATTAACTTTAGAACTTCCTATAGAGTTCTTGCCTCAGTTTCATTCACTGTTGTGTTCTCATATGGCCTCGAATAGGTGTAGATGTAGTTACATATATGATCTCCAATGATTTCACTACAGTGCTTGGGTTCCCATACGAGCTCCCATCAAATTTTAATTTCACACAGTTTTAGGTGGAGGAGACCGATTTACTGTACTTGCTCATGTACAAATATTTAGCTTAATAACGTCAGTTGGGTTCTAAAAAATCTATGATTTGGTAACAAACTTGCCATCCTTTTGAATTGAAAACCATTATGAACATCAGATTGTGCACCTTCAAATGTTCTCTTATTTCTCTCTCGTCAAATGTTCCATAAGGTCCTAGCCCATAAAGCCACAATACAACTCCAATCTCTAACAACCCAGAATGCATCCATTGTTCAAGGATCAACTTTGTGGTATGTGGGATCAAGATGTGTAAATTCAGCATTCTCCTGCACCAGTCCCATAGATGTTGAGTAAAAGGGCAATGTAATAGAAGGTGGTCCACACATTCGTTCTCTCCGGCAGAGTCGACAAACATTAACTATTATTGTCCCCCTCTTCTGGAGGCTGTCTACAGTAGGCAACTTCTTTAGACATGCCACCTACAAGAATAATTGGATCTTTAATGGCACTATCAACTTTCAAACTTTGGCACACCAGACAGTCATCTTTGGCAGGTGCAACAGATCTTTATGGAGGTCCTATATGACCCAGTTAACCCTATCTTATAGAGAGCTTAGTTATGGTAAAGGTTTTTATACTTCTCCTACTGCATATAAAATAGATGCTTCTCCACCCATCCAGCTGCACAATTTAGACGAAGTGAGCCATTGACTGTTTGATCTATACATCTGACGTCTCAAAGTATTTAATTTAATTTTTTTTTATAAATTGTATGAATATGAAATTTGGTACATGTCATCATATCAGTGGGGTGCACCTAAAAAATATATTTTTGATAAAATATAATGATTAAAATACCCCTTGAAACTTTCAAAGGTATTTTGGTCATTTTATTCATTAATATTACTTTTATTTTTTTTTTATAGGTACGCTTTTAAGAGAAAAGTGGAGCCCAAAATTTGGTGTCAAAACAGTTAATAAAAAAATAAAAAATAAAAAAATATTGTAGAGATATGATATTGTGATTGGGGCCATCTCAACCATCCATTCATAATGGACAGTTGGATAAGGGGAAGAATATTAGTTTTAGGGAAAATTGCAAATACTCTCCTCCCAAATTGAACTTTCTTAGCAACCTCCTACCAACCAAATTTGTTTTCGTAACTTTTACCCTAAAATCTATTTTTCTTGCAAATACCCCCCAACTCAAAAGTCATAGTTATTTGGACCAAAACAACCTTGTCCATACAAGCTCGCATCACATCCCTGTAGTATATGCAATGACCAAAAGTTAACTGCCAGACCGCAGTAAAAAGCTGCTAGACCGGTACAATAAAGCCACTACCGGGCCCCAATGCGTAGCTGCCGGACCACGTGAACAATATGTCGGATCGCAGGAAACAACTACTAGACTGAGGTAAAACAGTGTCAGACAGATATAACTTTGTCTTGGACCGAGGTAAAATAACCGTCAGACCACGTTTCATATTTGTCAGACCGAGGGCACCTTATGCCTGATCACATGCATACTATGCCGGCAGAGAGTACAATGTAGGACTAGCAATTGGAAGTGCCAGACCGCCTTTCTTGTTGCCGGATAGGAAAGAGGAGAGAGAGGCGTTTTAATTAAAGACATGGCATTTTGGTATTTATTTAACTTTTTTTTTTTTTACTTGGGGGATATTTTATGAAAAAGTATGTTTTTAAGGTAAAAGTTGCGATAAAGAAGTTGGTTGGAAGGAGATTGTTAAGAAAGTTCAAATTGGAGGTATCCGCAATTTTCCCTATGTTTTATGCGCCTTTAGTTATTCCCACATTTGTCGTACATATATTAGCAGGTGGATCACAATATGAGAAAGAGGAGTTTACCCACTAAGGTTGAGAAAGATATTTTCTCTCAAACAGATTATTAGATGTATATAATATTTTTGGGGGAAAATCCCAACAGGAACGTGTCGTGGAGTTTTCTCCCTTCCCTTTTATCTTATTTGTAACGGCTTCATGGGGATGGTAGTTCATGAACCCATAATTCTGTTCGACTAGGTTGTTTGTTGACGAATGCTAATATCACACTTGGCCCCTCATTGGCCGGAATTAGGACCCATTTGGATTTGGATATGGATCTAAAATTTGGATCTGGGTGCATGTGGATTTGATCCAAATCTGGATCAAGATTCAACTCGATTTTTTTAAATAGGATATTTTTATTTTATATGTATACTTTTATATATATATATATATATATATATAGTAATCCGGATCCGGATCCGATGCATACTATTTGGATCCAACCAGATCCAGACCTGATCCAACCCGTTCTTACCCCTAAGTATCTAAACCTCAAGGTATATGTACATGAAAAAAAAAGGAAATTCATTTCAAGTCCTGAAGTAGTACATCGTATAACATATATTATTTTGACCGTCCATTTTAAATATTGTTCAATATTTATATATTTGTTTATTGACATCATTTATAGAGCTCTAAATTTTATTAAGGGTAGAAAAAAGATTTTTGGATCATATCTTGTTGCTCAGGACTTGAAAAGAGTCAGGTTGACCATAACCAACCCTAACTACCCCTGTCTACTGTAAGCTCTAAATTATATGAGTGGGGTTGGTTATTTGATGGTTTGAAGGGGCTAGAAGAACAATTGAAAAAGAATTTAAGAAAAATTATGTTAAAAAATGGCCATGTTTAAGAGAATTACGTTTTCGTCCCAAAGTTTGATAATTTACACAAGTACCCTTTTCGTGGTTTACTTTTATTCTAGTTTCGGCCCTAGTTTGATGTTGATCATATTTTATTTAGTTTTTATTTATTTTTATGATTTTTAGTGCATTTTGATGCTCCAAATATCAGACTAATCTATTTCTAGAGTGATCCAATATGAAAAGCTTTGGCCCATCTCATACTTAAACTTTCTTTTGAGGCATATTGTTTCTATGTCTCCAATATAATGTTTCTTTTGAGGCATACTTTAACTTTCTTTTGAGGCATGCTTTTGAAATATAAAATAAAATAAAATTAGGCTGGTCAGATATCTGTATAACCAGACCAGCCCACAGTAAAAAAAAAATGCGTTAGCCAAATTTTTTTATAAAAAAAAAAATACTAAACGGCCTTTTTTGGTTAAATGATTGTTTTTACCAAACTCATGTAAAAACTATTCTACCAAAGTCCGATGGTAAATTTTTTCAACCTGTCCAATTGTCAAAGTCACCAAAAAAAAATATATGAATTTTTATGAGGAAGGCGAAGTAAGATCACGTCTGAAAGCTGTGCATATTAGTTACAACCATCCAATGCAGCGATGAACGGTGATGGAAAGAAATTGGGATGCATTCTCTTCATCCCCATCCATCAATCTATTGACTGGTCTAATGTTAAAGATATCAAATGGGACACTTTTTTTCCTTCTTTTTTTTTTTGTCATTTTAAATATAGCTTAATTTTGAAGACATCGGAATGCAATACTTCAAAGAAAAATACTACTTATGGGGTTGTCCAATATTTCTAATATTGGGCCACCCCATAATGGATCAGTTAGATATTTTGGGCATCAGATTGCCCCTGAAAATATAAAAATAAAAAATAAGAAAATATAGTATGATGTTTGTAATAACATATCAAGTGCAAAATTGGAATACAAATATTTTAATAAAAAATAACCTTTGCATAGAATTACTGAAATTTGATACCAAAATATAATTTTAATAAATAATAATCCATATGTTCCCAATCTTTTCAAGAAATGGGCAAAGAAAACGCCTAAAAGGATATAGATGAGTGGTAAGACATGGAACAATGTGTGAAAAATCGAGCGGTTAAATTCTAACTTCTTGGTTAGATCAGAACTGGTCGGCCAATTTTAGTTAATCTATTGGGTATTTAAAAATTTCAAATAAATATATATAAAATCTTTAAAAAATAAAGGATTTTATTTGTAATGTATTTTTAAATTTTCATCATTTTGGCCAAGACTGAAAATTGTTTTGGCCATTAGTATTTATTTTCATATTTTTTTATTTTACAAAAAAATTCAAAAATAGACCTGGGTACAAATCATTTCTTTAAAATCTATTTTTTTATTAATTTTCAACTTCATTTGGATGTGTTTTGTTTAATCATACTTTAAATATATTTTTTCATATTTTATTTATTTAATTAACGCTTTTTTACTGCCCGGTCAGGCCAGTTGAACCGACCAGTTTATCGGTTAGTATCGAATAACCGCTTCCGACCCCATGTCTGATTAATCATTCTAGTTCGATTTTTCCTACACTGACAAAGAAAAATAAAATTCAAAATGAACACATCTAAGGTAACTTAGAGATAGCTCCAATAGATAAGGAGATAAGAAAATGTAGACTCATACAACTCGCCACATGCAGCATCCACTAAAGATAACACCAATTAAATGGGGCTATATAATTCAAATGGACTGCTCTAAGGGCAAAGAGAAAGCCTAAGGATATTGATGGGAAGTAATGAAAAGGCATATGATGAGCTAAGCTATAGATTAAATAAGAATATGGCCCTCGATAGAGCCGAACGACCTAACATATTCCTATTACATTTCGACGCCAATGAGATGAGATGGAGTTAATGAAGATGACGACGACAACCACCTAATCTTTTGAAAAGTTCAAGAGAAAGTAATCTTTGAAATACAAGAGTTTTATTAGTAAAGTTCCTACAATTTTCACTTTATTTGGCATATAACAAACAAATACAGGACCAGGAAACGCAGTGTGGAATATCCGGACGACACGTCGGCCCCATCGTTTGGAGAAAGTTAATGGTGTCGGGGCTTTATTAGGTACCATTTATTAAGGGTAAATAGAGCCTAGGCTCTAAACAATCAAATTAGAGCCTACCTTCAAACATTATTGTAGTTTTAATATTAGAAATTATTGTGATAGCCTTAAAATATATTTTTATATTAACTTATAAAGTTTAAAGCTTCAAAAATAGAGTAGATCGACATATTTATGAAAATCTTGAAAATTAACGGTCCAAAAATGCGTCACAAAATACACTATTTTCAAAACTTGCGATCCATTTTTTTCTCATGTCCATAAATCTTTATGCCAAGATGATCAATTTGAATATATTTGGGCATCAAAAGAACCTCTTCTAATGAAATGTTTTTAGGTAGACTCAAATTTGATTGTTTAGAGCCTCGGCTCTATAAAAACTTTTTCCGACCTCATTTTTTTTTCTTAAAAAGAAGCTTATGCAAGGTGTCGGATTTTACTATATAAGTGAGGCATACTTTAGAGATGCATTGGAAAATAGGGGTGGCAATAGGTCGCGTTCAAAATTTTTAGCCATACCCGAACCCGTTCCTGAGTCTACCTGTCAAGTCCCGGATCTGGATGGATCCCTTGCCACCAGAACTATGAGTTTCTTTTTTTTTTGTTTTTTTTTTTTTGTCTTTTTTTTTACCATCATATATTTTATGACTATGAACTTCTTCTTTTTTTTGTCAATAATACTATAAATGTTGTCAATATTGTGACAATATGAACACCTAGTGTGTCCCAAAAGACACATAATTGCCATCATATGCCTTGTGACTATAGCTTCGGGTTGGGTCCAACTGTAACCGGACCTGAATAGTATTTGGGTCCAAAAGTTGGATCCATACCCAAACCCGAATAGTATTTGGGTCCAATATTTGAACCCATACCCGAACCCGAGGTCGGGTCCCGGGTCTGGTTGAGTCTATTGCTACCCTTATTGGAAAATATTGTTCAAGTGTTGGTAAACCCTATCTTGATCTAGAGGTTTATATATTGATAAAAAAATAAAGAAATAGAAATTTTAAAATATTACATCTTACAACATATTATCTAAAGGGTGCGGTTTGTATAGAGCCGAGGTTCTAAAGAATCAAAGTAAAGCGTACCTTCAAATAGTATCGAGAAATGTGGTTTCAATTCTAAAAATCTTTGTGATAGCCTTAAAATATATTTTTATCTTTAATTATAAAATTTAAAGCTTCAAAAATAGCGTAAATCGAACAGATCTATGAAAACTTGAAAATCGTGAAAATTGACAATCCAAAAATTCGTTACAAGATGCACTATTTCCAAAACTTGAAATCTATTTTTTCTTTTTCTCTTGCCCATGCATCTTGATTTTAAGAGGATATTTGGACATCAAAACAATCTCTTCAAGTGAAATTTTTGAGGTAGGCTCTCATTTGATTGTTTAGAGCCTTGGCTCTATATAAACTTTTTCCTTATCTAAACAACCATATTCACGATTTTCAAGTAGTTATTTATCTGTTTTATGTGCACCAATTTTTGGGCTTTACATTCAATAATTAGAAGAAGTAACATATTTTCAGATCATCGTAATAATTTCTAGAATCGAAACTGCATCTACCTACAGGGCCCTTAAATAATTTTATCTGGGGCGAAATCTACTTGTTAAATTTTATTGATCTAAAACTTTTGAATCCATCTAAAGTGACATTAAATAATTATTTAAAAAAATTGGATTTTGACTTATTCAACACCTAGATTTTACCAGTGTAGGGGTGGCAATGATGCGACCAAACCTGAAACCCGAAGAGTGGACCTAGCCTTGGGGCCGGGTATAGGTCCAAAATTTGGACCCGAATGTTATTTGGGTTCGGATCCGGGCCCCACCATACCCATACTTGAAGTCATAGGGTATATGATGTCAATCTTATGTCTTTAGGCTTGCGCTAGATGTTCACATTGTCACAATATTGGCAACATTTACAGTTTTATTGGCAAAAAAAAAAAAAACTACATAATCATAGGGTTTATCATGGTAAAAAAAAGACAAAAAAAAAATCATAGTCATAGGATGGCAATGGATCCGACTAGACCCAAGAAACAATAGGTGACCGGGACTCGACGGGTCTAGATATGGGTTCACCCAAATACTATTTGGATCTAGGTCCGGGTCTAGCTGGACCCGAGCTGTTGCCACCATGTGCGTGTGAACTGATCTTTCTTCAACCTTGAGGAGCTCTTTTTTTCTAGGAATGTGTAGATTGCATTTAAATTTTTTTTTTTTAAGAAGATATATCCTCAAATTTTACTTAAAAAAAAATCTTCATCTCGAAATCAAGTTTCTTAGTTTGACATGACATTATATATATGACAAAAAATTAATTTGGTATGACATTAAAGCTAAAAAATGCTACACCTTTTTTCTTGTAGGGAGCTGATAGTTATAAGTTGGATGATTGAGTGTGTTTCAATATTTAAGTTTATAATTTCTTTCTATTAATCTTATTCGATTGAAAATTTGGTTCATCTAAACTTTCAATAAGGGTGAATTTGCTAAAAATATAAAAAGATCTTTTTGAAATTAAGATGATCAAAGTGTTCCTAATCACTGGTATTTTGACCATTTTATTTATTTTTAATATTTCCCTATATTTTTAAGAGATGCGCCCTTGTTGAAAGAGCAAGGCTCGAATTTTCAAGTTAATTACATTTAAAAAAAATAAAATAAAATTTGAAGAGGAGACGTGCTCTTCAGATGTCCGATCATAGATTGTGAGTTAATAATGTTCCATTGTAGGAAAAATGCAATGCAAAATTCCAAAATAATTCAATGGGTTTGGCTTCATGAGTAAACAAACCCTTGACTCACAAAGTTATTATACTAAACCTTGGTTACGTTAAAACCCGGTTATTCAAAAAGATTGTTTAAAGGGTGTGGTTTCCTACAACTTTAAACAATCCAACAAAGGTGCACCTTCAAATTTTATCATAATATATAATTTTGATATAAAATGTTATTAGGATTGTCTCAAAATCTATTTTTATATCTAATTATAAAATTTTAAATTCTAAAAATGATTAAAATCAAGTAGACCTTAAAACATATGAAAACCATGAAAACGGATGGCGTAGATAATATATTGTAAGATGCACTATTTTTGAGATTCAAAATCCTTTTATTTTTCATAATCATACATCTCGATATCGAGATGATCAATCACACGGTTTTTCAACATTAAAACAAGCTTTTTCGATGGATGTTTGAGGTGCATCTGTAGTTCTACATTTTAAAGTTGCAACCTTATATAAACTTTTTCCTTGTTTAAATGACTTGTTTAAATGACTTTGAATAGTACCCAGTTTATGCAAATTTCATATTTGGATAGTCTTTTTAGATAAATAGGTTTGCTATTATTATTGAGTGCGGATTGTATTGAGCCGAGGCTCTAAACAATCACAGTAGAGCGCAACTTCAAATAGTATCGAGAAATGTAGTTTTATTATTAGAAATCTTTGTGATAGCCTTAAAAATTATTTTTATCTCTAATTATAAAATTTAAAGCTTAAAAAGTAGTGTAGATCGAGCATATCTATGAGAGCTTGAAAATTAACTGTCCAAAAATACATTACAATATGTATTAATTCCAAAACTTGAAATCCATGTTTTTCTAAAATCAAAGAAAGAGATTATTGAAGATTTTTCTGTGTGAACATCTAAGGGATCCTTCTTATTTTAGATAAGGTAAAGATGTAACCTTAAAATGTAGAACTACGGATGCACCTAAAAAATCCATCGAAAAATGTAGTTTTAATGTTGAAAAACCTTTTGATTGATCATCACGACATCGAAATGTATGACCATGAAAAATAAAAAGATTTTAAGTCTCAGAAATCTTGTATTTTACAATATATTATCTACACCGTCAATTTTCAAGATTTTCATATATTTATAGATCTACTTGATTTTAAGTATTTTTTAAATTAAAAATTTTATAATTAGATATAAAAATAGATTTTGAGATAATCCTAAGAACATTTTACATCTAAATTATATACCATGATAAAATTTGAAGGTGTACCGTACCTCTACAGCTACGGATGCATCGGTATGCCAACTGCACCTTTTAGATAAAGATGACATATTCTTTTATCTTGACCGACCTTGATAATTCAAAAAAAGCTATGATGATGATGATACTACTAAATAACTTATTAGATGATATAAGCCCTTCTCTCTCTCCCACACAAACACATTAACTTACAAATCTTACAGTTCTCTCTCTCTCTCACACATTTAGTTATCTCACAGCTCTCTCTCTCTTTTAACATACTAACCTTCCATCTCTCTCACACATATTTAGTTATTTTAGAGCTCTTTCTCTCTCTTTTAACATACTAACCTTCCATCTCTCTCACACACATTTAGTTATTTTAGAGCTCTTTCTCTCTCTTAAGTTATTAACCCCTACCTATATATATATATATATATATATATATATATATATAACTAAATTATGTTTCAGGCAAAAGAAGAGATATCCTTCGAGAATTAGAGTAATTTATGTAAGGACATAAAATAAATGCATTAACTACGAAATGGGTCAATTTTAACTAAAAATTACGGGAAAGGTCATTTACTGTAGAGTTTTTGAATTTTTTCCATAATGCCCTTCCCCATAACGGTTTTTGAAGAAAAAAATTTGATTGTCTGGGCATGTCCAATGTTTTGAGATAGTTGGCAACCTGTCCGAGGCTACTATCCGCGGACCACCCAAATTGTAGTGTTATAACACAGTCCAAGGTTCCCATCCCCGAACTGCTCAAATTGTCATGTTACAGCACATTATAGGCAATTTGAGGTCTCCACCCTTGAACAGCCTATATAAAAGATTTCGCCTAATATAATCCTCATGAGAAATTAGTAAAAAAATCAATTGAAATAATATACATCTTTAGTTTCATCCAATACTTCAAAATTTTCTACTGCAATTACCAAATGCTTTAGTTTACTAATCAAATCTCTTCCTATTTTTTAACTTGTACCATAAAGATTTTTAATTTGATATCATAAATTTATTGCTTATTTAAAATTATATAGATAGACATTTGATTCCATAAGAAGATATGTGATTCAATGTTATAAAAGACATGTGATTCCATGTAAGTGCCAAAGGCATGCAAAATAAGTAAGAAATTGTGTGATGATGCCTTTAGAATGATAAAAGTTACTATTATAAAATATTTCTTGAATGGTGATGATGTTATTATTAAAAAATCTTTTTAGAATGATGCAATGATAACTTTAATTTTGCATATTCTGTGGCATGGTAAAATGTTGGAAAAGCATCTCCCATATTTCTTCTAGAAATAGTCAAACAATAGCCATGTATTTCCCAGGTTGGATATAATACTACCCAAATAGTTACAATCCATTTGCAGTATTTTCCAGTTTGGATCTAAATACTACCCAAACAGTTACAATTCATTTGCAAGTAATGATTACGCAGTACTGTATTACGTCAGTAATATATTTCATAGACAATATATTTCCAGGTATCCAAACAACTCCTAAAGGTTCGTTCTGATTTTAGATAAAGATGACACATTCTTTTATCTTGTACTATAAATATAATGGCCAACCCCAAATAATTAGAAAAAAACTATGACGATTAGGATACTACTAATATAATGATGATGATGATGATAGTAATAATAATAACAAAATAAATAATAGTATTATTATTATAATTATTATGAGACACTATTTATACATGAGATTATTATTTTTATAATAATATTGTTAATATTTTTTTAGTATTATATTAATGACATTTTATATTATAATTATTAATAATTATTATTCTTATATTATAAAATATTTTAATAGTAATAATATTATAGTACAAATAATTGTTTCATGAAGGCTGGACCGCATTTGTACAGTATGCGATCTAAAGGTCTAAAGCATCCATCTTACATATGATGCAAATAGGTGGTCCATTTAAAAACAACGGTACAAATTATTATTTTTAATGGTACAAATGTTTTTTTAATATAATTATTATTTCTAATTTTCAAAAATTGATTTATTTATTGAACATGATATTCATGTCAAAGATTATATATTCTCTATAAATTAAAATCAAATTATATTTAAAAAATATATTTGTTACGAAGCCCGCAGTTCCACGTTTGTGGTCCTTTAGATAATTCAGCCTGAGTAAACGGGCCAACCTATTTTGAATTTCAAATCGATTACGAGTGAAGTTGCAGAGGCAAGTGGGACTGAATGTAAGCGGTTACTGTAGAAACCGTACTGTTATTGATAGCCATGTGCCGGTAATTTCATGATCTTTCATCTCGGATCCTCTCTCTTGTTTATTCAAGTCACCAACTTTTGGCTCTCTCAGTCCCCCACCTCACTCAGTTCAGTGGCCTTGGAAAAGAAGGGCGCTCTCTTTCTCTCATTTTACCCTTGAAAAAAGAAGAGGCCTCTCTCTCTAAACCATGGGAGAACTCACACCCAAGACCGGCTACATGTTGGAAGTAGATCACAAGACCCTCTTAAAATCAGATGATTTATACCAGGTACTTTCTCTCTTTCTTTCTTTCTTTCTCTCTCTTTCTTGTGACAAGGAGAGCGATCGTCTTTCTTTCTTTCTCTTTCTCTCTCTCTCTTTCTTGTGACAAGGAGAGCAGTCGTCTTTCTTTCTTTCTCTCTCTTTCTTGTGACAAGGAGAGCAGTCGACCAGCAATGTTTGGATTGAAATTTCTCTTCATTGTTGGATTCAACTTGCATGATTCTACTGATTCAATTATCCATAGGGTATTTTGTGCAAAAATTTTTTTGCCAAACGTTTTATCATTATTTGTTTGTGAAAAATACTTAAAGGTAAAAACTTTGGTGAAAATTTGTGTTAGAAGATCTTCATGTAAGTATTTCGAAAAAAAATTATCTGTGAAATTTTTTCCAGGCACAATTTTTTGTGAAAGTTGCCAAGCATTTTTGCCAAAATTTTCAATTATCGATAGGGTTTTTTGGACTTTTAAGAAGGGCTCAAAAATTGACACAGGGGCAGCACTAGTTTTCTCCAATAAAGTAATTTTTAGGAAGAAGATGCTTGTCACAGTGGTTTTATTGACTTTTCATATTTAGGAAAAGATAGGGGATGCAGATTTGGTACGAAAAGAAATTTCATTGAAAATTTTGGTAGATTTTCAGCACCGGTGGGTTTTTCTGATCCATTCTCCAAAAAGAAGAAACGAAAATCATTTTCCATATTTTTACTTGAGAGTTAGAGAGATAGAAGGGAGAGAGGGTGATAAGGCCGGTAATGTGCTCTCCCGTTCCGGGCCTAAAACAAATAGGGTCTAGGCCATAGTTTGTGGCCCAAGGGCTGCAGGCCCGTACCCGCCCAGTTCAGTCTGGCCTTGTTAGGTCCAGGCTGGGTTTGGGTCAAGGCCAACTTGGGCCCAATCTATTGCCACCCTTAGGGCTCCTGGAAAATAAACATTATCCGGACAAAAAAGGAGTGGTTCTTCTTCATAGGATCTGGAATGTTATTTTTGGAAAGTTTAAAGATGATAATGTTAAAGAAGTTTTGGGTACCTAATAACAAATATATATTAACAATATAAATATATAATATATTTGTAATATATATATATATATATATATATATATATATATGAATAATGATTTTACGAGATTTTTTTAAATCTACGTCTATATGACTTTAAAGGATTACAATTAAATTTGACACAAATATCTAAAAAAGTCAACTACCACACCTATGTGATAATTTTTATAGAAATCTGTGTCAAATTTAATAATGATCATTTAGAGTTCTATATACATGAATGTAGAAAGATCTCGTAAGATCATTACTCTTTATGTATTATATGTAATATATAATAAATATAAATTTTATTAATAAAATCAATATAAATATATTTATATAATATATTATAATAAAATATGATATATTATTTATTATGACGATCACGACTCATTTTGTATTTTAATTTTAATTTTAATTTAATTTTTTTTACAAATCCAAATAACTTGAAAGGTTGAGCGTGTATTCTTCAAAAATAAAAGAATCTAATAAAAATATCAAAAAAAATAATTTGTAATAAATAAATTGATCAAAATATCCTTGTAAAATTTTAAAGGTATTTTGATCAATTTATTTTGTGAATTATTTTTTAAATATTTTATTACATATGCCTTGATGAGAAGTGCACACACCTAAAAATTTCAAGTTATTTGGACTCGTATAAAAAAAAATTAAAATTCAAATACGAAATGAAGTCGTGATTATCAGATCGGCCTTGATTCAATCTAGACCCTTAAGCTTATATGTTCATATGAATTAGTGAGCTAACACATATGACGTTGTAAATAGTTAATAGTGATATTTAGGAGCAATAATCGAGAAAAACGTTTGAAGAGTTTGGGTTCCCAACTTCAACAAAACCTTAAATTTTTAAAACATGAAACTTTGGGTAAAGTTTAGGTTCCTGTTTCTGTTGCACTTACCTTACAGCCAAAGGTGGTACTCTTATAGTATTAGGAACGTTATCTTTATGAAAGTTTTCTTTTATGCGAATAAACACGCCTTTAGAGGGATGGATCTCAAGTCGTCTTTCATTGTCAGATTTCTCATCGGAAAAGAGGAGCTTCATTTCCCAGCAAATTCTACAAACCCACTTCCTGTTTTTCACTCGGAACATCATTTTCACATATCTTTCATGTCATTTCATGGTCCCTTTTAACCCAAATCACGCTCAAGCCATTGGTCAATGATCAAGTTCTTCGACCTCTTGTTTAAACCACTACATATGTTATGGAACCATTCATGAATCTGAACCAATTCCTGAGCTTTGTCGCTGCAAAAGACATGCACTTGAGCTGCTCTTTTTCTATAATGGAATCTACCTGGTCTCCGCTGATGGGATTGTATACTTTATCTTTATTATAAAAATATCACAATCAACCCTAGCTATCCGATATAAAATATGGTTATCAGATGTGGATTCTAAGAACTTGGATGCTTTACGGATTTTGAAAAAACATTCCCTTGAACAAGTCTCACTTTCAATAGTTAATAGGGAAAATGACTTTTAACCCCTGTCTGAAAAATTTTCATTTCTATTAACTTTTTGGGTTAACCAAAATCTTTTGTACTTCTTTAAGTTTTAAACTTTGGAACCACTAGCTTCCTAATTATGTTTTTTTTTTTTTAAACAAATTCTCGAAGAGACAAGTTATTTAATAGAACCATATCGAACTTCTGATCTTTTTGTTTTGCAAAATGCCAAACCTATACACTAGTCTTCCATTTTTTTTTTGTGACTTGATATACAAATTTTATTGATGATAATAATTTATAATTAGTATAATTAAGTAATAATTATAATAATAACAATACTATTTTAATTATTAAATTATTTCATCTCTTATAAGTATTTTAATAAAGTTTTTTAATAAATACATAAATAATAATAACCATTAACAATAGTAACAAATATCTTGATGAATCATTTTTCAAGTTCAAATGATATTGATATAATTGTCAAATAGGTCATAATATTAAAGAAAAATTCTTTTTTTTTTCTTTTTCATGTCTAAATTTATAGTGTGGGATCCATAGTGGTAAGATTGGTTTTAGGCAACGGAAGAGAAAAGGGAAAGGAGCATTTTGTAAAATAAAAAGATCAAATTTGTAAAAAAAAACAAAAAAAAACATAATTATGGGACTAACAGTCTCAAAATTTTGAATTTGAGGGGGTACAAGGGATTTTGATCAACCCAAAAGGCTAGCAGGGATGGAAGTTTCGGGGAGGGGTGTAATGGTCATTTTCCCTAGTTAATATTAATTGTGACCTCCCTCAACAAAACATAGATAATCTTATTATATTCTTTTCATCAGTGTCTTAAAACTCGACAAGTCCCGCTGCGGATGGCAGATCTAGATGGGGCATCGGTTGGGACCAAACTGGTTACGTGATGAGATGAGTCCCACCCGGTTCTACCGAAAAAACCATCCTTTTATATTGTTTATTTTTTTTGCTTTAAGCTTATACAATATTTATTTAAGTTCCCCTAAATTCCCAAAAGATAAAGGATTATTAATTGTTATTTATTTTATTTATTTTTTAATATTTTTTAGATTATTGATTTGGGCGTCCGATCCAAATCATCAATCCAACCCACCTATTCAAACCTGTGGGATAAAGCTCCACCCACCTATCCGGGTTTTGAAACACTGCTTGCATTATTGGATTCCAAAGAGCACATGGTGTAATAAATCAGCTCTAGTTTTGATCCATAGATGTGGAGGAAACTCAAAATGGCGACGAGAATTTCAATTGAAAATTTGTGTTAAGAAATCCAGTGTCCGTGGTGATTTTGTACTTATAGGATGGGTCATATGCAAGGTTTTAAAAAACGGCTAGTCGAATCGGACTCGTCCGGTTCGATTCGGAAACACACGTGCCCATGTCGATTCCAATCGAAAACCGAGAACCGCCCGATTCTAGAGTGGAACCGTCGGTTCCCATCTAGTTCAGCCCGGTTTTAGAGTGGAACTGCCGGTTCCCATCCGTTTCAGCCCGATTCTAGAGTGGAACCGTCGGTTCCCATCCGGTTCAGCCCGGATTGCACATGACACGCACGTGCGAGCGTGCCCCACGCACACTCACACGCGCACACAGGTGTCCAAGCGCACGTGCGAGCGTGCCCCACACTCAGTCACACGCGTACACTGGTGTCCAAGCGCACGTGTGAGCGTGCCCCACGCTCACTCACACATGCACACGTGTTCGAGCGCACGTGCGAGCGTGCCCCACGCACACTCACACGGGTGTCTGACCGCACGTGCCCCACGCACACTCACACGCGCACACGTACGTCCATACGCACATGCGAGGTTGCCCTAATATTTTTATACACATTTTATAATTCATATTGCATAGGTATTTATATACCAAATTTGAATACCCATCTTTCAATGTGGGATAATTCCCAAACATCATTAAATGAAAACGAAATGTAAATATAGTATATTAATCAGCAATTTATAATCACATGTAGTTAGATGGCTTGATGGTTATGACTTTGAATTTTTTACTTGAGCTCTCAAGGTCGAATCCCCTTGGGTATGTGTTGCATTTTTGTTGTGTATATAGTGATTGGTATAAATATTTTTGTTATTTTCGAATCCCTTAGGCATCTGTTGCATTTTTGTCATATGCAATGATTTAAAAAACGGATCGGTGATTCAGATCCGGTACCTCAAAAATCGATCCGGATCGGCGAATCGGTTATTCGGATCAGGAATCGACTGAATCGGTCGGATTAAAGCCTCAAAAAAATTCAAAAAAATTATTAAAATTCATTATAAATGTTTTTTTTTAAG
>NW_006499912.1:4752466-4799756 GCF_000471905.2 Amborella trichopoda | reverse complement strand
ATCAAGATGTTCTTGCCCTGTATAAATATATTTTAACTATTAAATTTGCATCACATAAAAGAAAAATCATAGAATTATCATGGATAAAATATATAATTATATATGGACTATTATAAAGAGTAAACTAATCAATGAAAGAATGGCCATTAAAATCTCGTTTTGGCGAAAAACCCTAACCCGTTAAAAAAACCCAAACTATTACAACCTAACTAACTATAATCTAAAATTATTACAACCTCACTAATTATAATATTATATATTGAAATTATAATTATTAGTTTACATTTTATAATTATTTTATTAGACAAATAATAACAAATTTAAAATATTTTATAATATTATCTAATTTAATATGTATTATTGACAACTGTAAGAAAAATAGTACATTACATGATTTATAATGTAAAAATTCATAAATAAAATAAAAGATTTGGTTATCAATGTAAAATTTAATAAAATGCGTACAAATTTTGAAAATAACACTTCAATTTTTCAAAAATTTATTTTTTTAGGTTTCTATAATAAATTTAGTAAAAGAGATTGTTAGTAGAAAGATGGATATTTCAAATAGAATAAACTTTTTATTTTTATTTTTTTTATACCTTTCATATTATTTACAAAAATAATTATACAACTATATACAACAAAAATTAACGGTTTATTTTTTTTATTTTTCATTTTTTTATGTCTTTTATATTATTTATAAAAATATTTATATTTATACCAACCACTATATACACAACAAAAATATTTATATTTATATTAACCACTATATATACAACAAAAATGCAACACATGCCCAAAGGATTCGAAAACAACAAAAATATTTATACCAACCATTATATACACAACAAAAATGCAACACATGCCCAAGGGGATTAAAATGCAACACATGCCCAAGGGGGTGCCCAAGGGGATTCGACCTTGGGACCTCAAGTAAAAAATTCAAAGTCATAATCATCAAGCCATCTGATTACATGTAATTATAAACTGCTGATTAATAGACTATATTTACATTTCGTTTTCATTTAATGATGTTTGGGAATTATCCTACATCGAAAGATGGGTATTTAAATTTGGTATATAATTACTTATGCAATATGAATTATAAAATGTGTATAAAAATATTAGGGCAACCTCGCATGTGCGTGTGCGTGTGAGTGTGCGTGAAGCACGCTCGCACGTGCGTGTCATGTGTGAATCGGATGGGAACCGGCGGTTCCCAATTTTGGGTTGGAACCGACACGGGCACGCGTGTATAGGGCAAGGGTTCAAAACTCTTCGACTAAGCACCTTGTAAAGCAAGGAGCAAGCTTGGACATATAAAAAATATTATTTTTTATTGTATTAATATATAATTTTGATATTTTTAATGATGATTTGTGACTTTTTTGTATCACATACTTTATTTTTTTATTTTACCTTTTTTAGAATTTTCTAAATTGATTATGGCTATTAATTAGTTTTTTTTTTTTCAATGTTTATTTTTTATATATATATTTTTTTTCTTTTTTAGATTTTGACTACTGTTTATAGTTTAGTTTGTCTTTAATTCCCTTTTGGGCATATACATAACTCGCACGGGGCAAGTCCTAGCCCGAGCCTAGGCCGAGTTCTTGCACCATGATGAGACTGTTTTCAGACTGCCTCGGTCCAAATATTGTACCGTGACCTAAGGTGAGTCACTTGGGCTAAGTCGGTGTGGACTCGTCTGAGCATTGTACAAGCCCAAAAGCCTTAGAAAATTAATAAGAATTTAAAATATTAAAAAATTAAAGAAAAATAATAAAGGTCAAATAAAACCAAAACAACCTAAAGAGTAAAAAAAATAACACTAGGACATAAAAAAAAATCATTTATGGTCAGGGATATGTTAAAAAAGTTTTCAATAAAGAAATATAACAATATAGTATATGGCAAAAAAAAACTCACGCCAGAAAGATTCAAATTCTATATAAAAATTTATATCAATTTTATATTTTATTTTATTTTATTACTTTTTTTTTCTAATATACCCTGAGTTATACAAGATAATTCGGGGCTTGCGGGACTCGGCCGAGTCCAATAAGAGTCGAGGAGATGGTTGAAAAAGTGGTTTTGATGGGGGTTTGTGAGGAGATAAATTTTGTGGGAGCGTTGAATGGAGGAGAGTCATCTGATGTTACGTTGGTTGTGAAGGCTTGTTATAGGAGAGAATTTACGAGGAAGAGTATGGAGACTGTGGGCGTGTGTTGCTAAGCCCAAGTGGAAGCCCCAGAGCCCGAACGATTATTTACAAAACAAAGACAAAAGCTTTGTGCTTCTTCAATTGGAGCCTGTTTCCAAGAAGCATGTGAGGCATCTTAACAGTTTACATAGAGTGAGATGGTTTTCATCGACTTATCAAGAGAGATAGCGAGAGAGAGATCTGTGCATGCCAATCTTTTCAGACTCGGCTTAGATTTGGCCTTGACTCGAGCCGAGTAACTCGGCCAAGTCTAGTACACGACAAAGAAAGCATAAAAAATAAAAAAAAATGTAAAACAATTGTTAAAAATAACTCATTTTAAATAGGGAGGAGGTGGCCCTTGAAACTCGTCTCAGCCATAGGTCGAGGCCAAGTGCTTCGGCCAAGTCCAGGCGAATGCTTAGTCTTTTGTTTTGGTTTGGGTAATTAAAAGTGGGGAAGATAAGCCCCTACCCGTTTTTTCAATAGATTAGGAATTACTTTCCTAAGGTGTTAATTAATTATTAGGAATGAATACTACAATGAGGTAATTGAGTTACTCTTTGAAGGTGATGTTAATTGAGGTGTCAGCGATAAGAATGGATGCCACGATTACTTTTAGAAGGTGTTAATTGGGATGTTAGCTGTAGGAATGGATGCCACGATGGGGTAAGTGGCTGTGGGGATGCGACCACCACGACCCTTTCTTGACGAATGCTTAGTGTTGGCAAACACATACAACCATTTCCATTCCTAGTACTCTGTCTCGATACTTTTTGAATTTTATCTTGTTTCTTTTTGATTAATTGTTCCAAAAATATACAAAATGTCAAATACCATTTGTGTAAATGTATCAAAACCTATTGACTCCCAAAATTATGTGGCTAGGTCCCTGTTTGACTAGGGTATTTTGCCGCCTCATTACCTAAAGGGATGGGTCTATCTCTCAAACACCAAAAAGATTTTTGAAACCACATTGGACTTGATGAAGGGGCAAAACTGAAATTGCTCTTCTATGAGTTGTAATGTCAACTAGGAGCTTTTTTTTATAAAAAAACCTATTTACCTTTATGTTATAAAGGTTACAATTATTTCTACTCATGAGATGTCAAATTAGATTGTTTGCAATGAGTCACAAAGTTTGAGAGTTTTTTTTTTTTAAAACTATGAACAAAAGGTAAATAATCTATTTCAAACCTTTTCCTATTCTTTAAGCAAAACAAACGTAACAATATGACATGAATTGTTAAATGGTGACACCCATATGTTTGAAATTTGTTACATATGCATTTCCAAGGAAATGATCGTATTAGGGTGTCTTTTTTGCACCCTAAGTTATTATTTGTCGTTTTGCTTAGGCGCTTTTTTTCTCCCTCTTTCTAATGAAGTAAATAATTTAAAAAAAAATATACAAAGAAACCATTTACTTCTAATACGATACTTTCCAAGGATCGTATTAGCGTATCTTTTTATTATAAGCTTTTTTGCACCAAAAGTTATTATTTGTCGCTTAGCTTAGGCTCCTTTTTTCTTTTCTTTTTTTAATGAAGTAAATAATTTTTAAAAAAACATACAAAGAAACCATTTACTTCTAATACGATACTTTCCAAGGATCGTATTAGGGTGTCTTTTTATTATAAGCTTTTTTGCACTATAAGTTTTAATGAAGTAAATAATTTTAAAAAAAACATACAAAGAAACCATTTGCTTTTAATGCAAGAGGTGACAAACACTGTTTTCCATCAAATTTTGAGTTGTGTGGTTGCGAACTTGTCATTGACTAGTCTCAAAGTTTCAAAAAAAAAAGATCTCAAACTTTGTGACACATGCCAAACCGTCCAATTTAACATCTTACGGTTAATAGCAATTGTGACTTCCTTATAACATGACTTCCCTATAACAATGATAAATAATCTCATAAATAGTATACAATCCCATAATTTACTGCGTTTTTATTGTGCAGTACATCTTAAAGACAAGCGTGTACCCTCGAGAGGCCGAGGTCCTCAAAGAATTAAGAAATGCCAATCTTGCCCACCCAAAGTGAGCTCTCTCTCTTTCCTTACACATGCTAGGCACATTTGTATGTCATTAACATGTGTGGAAATTCTTGTTACATTTATTTCTTAGGTTTATTTATGAACTCATTCATGTATGTATATTTTATCTACTTGTTTATCAATTTATTTAATTATATTAAAAATATTAACTTATTTAATCATTTATGTTTATCTTGATTCTTGATAAGCAGGGGCTACATGTCTACTGCTCCTGATGGGGGTCAATTTTTTAGCTTGCTTTTAAAGCTGATCAATGCAAGGAAGACTCTTGAGATCGGAGTGTTCACCGGATATTCTCTACTCACCACAGCTCTCTCCCTGCCTCATGATGCCCATGTGTGTATTTCTCAACCCACTCTCTTAAAAATCAGTATTTTAAATCAGAAATTACATATCCAGATCAGGAACCGCTAGAGACAGACCAAGTTCCTTATCCGAACAAGGAGTCGATTTAGTTTCTTAGGAACCTTCTGGTTTTATTAAGGGACCTAGAAGTTCTGTCAGGGCCGACCTAAACATGCTGGATCGCCCAATTCTCTTATATTCATTTTTTTATTGTTTTTTTTTTCTTTTTTTTCTTCTTTTTTTTTTTCTTTTTCTTTTTCGCATTGACTCCCATGTTGAAGAATCCATCAGGTTCGTTCATCTGGATTGGTGATTCACCAATCTAGACTGGATTTTCAGATTGCTAGAACATTGCTTCAACCTTTTCTATCATTTTTGTTTTTTCAAATTTCTTCAATCCTCATGAACCCAAATATCTCACGACCAACAAAAACAAATAAAATTCAAATAAAAATTATATAAATACAACTATAATATAAAGGAAAATTTTACATTTGGCACTACCCACATATATTTTTTCAGTCGTATGATATAAATGAATGTCTGGAATATCTTCAAACACATGGTCACAAGTCAGCTCTTGATCTTCTCATCTTTGTCGGACTGCTCTGACTATTTTATCTTTTATTGTTATTTTATAGATCATATTGCAGTGAAATTTGGGGCATGCAAACCTTTTCTAAGTGTGCACCTGATAAAAAGAAAAAATGATTATTTTTATGAAAAAATACTGAAATACTTTTAGAACCTACAAGGATATTTTGGTCCATTTAAAATCAAAAGGCACGCCCAAATTTCATATAAAGATGTTTGGGAAAAAAAAATTAAAATAAGATAGGATATTGGTGGTGTGGTGTAATTATAGGTCTCTTGGGTACGCGTCTTTTTTAAATGGAGACAAGTATACAATACACATATTTTTCAAATAAGGCGCATCTCAGAAACTATTATGGGAGATGTAATTTTGGTGCCGGAAATATGGCATAAAAATTTAATAATATCTTAACTACGAAATTTAAAGTTTCAAAATGGTGACAATCAAGCAGTTCTATAAACATTTAAAGATTTAAATATGGGTGCAGTTTGCATATGGATGCATTCGTAGCTGTAGTATATAATTTTAATGTAAATCTTAGGATTATCTCAAAATCTATTTTTATATCTAATTATAAAATTTTAAATTTCAAAAATGGGTAAAATCAAGTAGATTTATAAACATATGAAAATGGACAGTGTAGATAATATGTTGTAAAATGCACTATTTTTGGGACTTAAGATAATTTTATTTTTCATGGTCATACATCTCGATGTCGAGATGATCAATCAAACGGTTTTTCAAAATTAAAAGTACTTTTTTCGTTGGATTTTTGAGGTGCATCCGTAGCTCTACATTATAACGTTGCAACTTTATATAAACTTTTTCCTTTAAATATTGACCGTCTAGATAATGTTTTAGAACATTGACTACTTTTAGAACTTAAAATCCCATTTTCATACTTTTGGATCTCGAGATATAGATAATAAATTGGAAGATTTTCCAGCATTAAGACAACCTTCTCCCATGGATTTTTTAGGTGCAGTTTACTACATTGTAAGGTTGACACCTTATGTTACTTTTTTTCCTTCGAATGGAGAAGCTAGCTGAAACTTTTCCAAAAAATAGATTCACTATCACTCAAGGAAATAACATCTGATTGTGAACCATAAATTCAGATAACAGCAATAGATGTTGACAAAGATGTATACCAAGAGTACGCATTGCCATTCATCCAAAAAGCTGGTGTAGAACACAAGATCAACTTCATCCATTCCCCTGCTCTACCCTTCTTGGACAATTTGTTAGAGGATGTAAGCCCTTCTCTCTCTTTTTCACACACACATTAACTTCCAGTTCTCTCTCTTTCTCTCTAACTGAATTATCTTTCAGCCGAAAGAGGAGGGGTCCTTCGACTTTGCCTTTGTGGACGCAGACAAGGCCAATTACATAAATTACCATGAGAGATTATTGAAGTTGGTGAGGGTTGGAGGGCTTATACTCTATGACAATACATTATGGGGTGGCACCGTTGCTGAGGATGAGGCTTCAGTCACGGAATACATGAGGCCAAACAGGCAGCATCTCATGAAGCTCAACCAATTCTTAGCCGTCGATCCCCGAATCGAAATATCACAAGTTCCGGTGGGGGATGGTGTCACTCTCTGTCGAAGACTCCCATGATTCTTCCAGCCCCAAAACCCTATCTCTCTCTCTTATGTTTTCTCCTCTCTTTTTACTTTAAGGCTGAAAATGCATGGTGTTTCTATGAACCATGACTAATAATTGTTATTGTGGGTTTGATTTGCTTGGTTTTGTTGGACTTAGAAAATTATTGATGAATAGTTAAATTTTCCTAAATTGGTTGTTGAGAATTAGAGTAATTTATTTAAGGACATAAAATAAATACATTAAATACGAAATGGATCAATTTTGGCTAAAAATTACGGGGAATGTTGTTTACTGTGAAGTTTTTTTATTTTTTCCATAATTACCCTCCCCGGACTGGTGTTTGTATTATTTTTTTTTTTTTTTTTTTTAAGAAGTCAATTGTCGGGGCATGTCCAATGTTTTTGGACAGTTGGCAACCTGTCCGAGGCTCCTATCCTTGGACCACCCAAGTTGAAGTATTATAACACATTATTGGCAGTCCAAGGTCCCCATCCCCAAACTGCTCAGATTGTCATGTTACACCACATTATAGGCAATCTGGTCTTCATTCTTGGACTGCCTCTAATGTGGTTGAAAACCAAATAGCACGGGTAGTTTGATGATGGAGACCTTGGACCGCTAATTAGATTGAAACGGTCCGAGGTCTCCATCTCCGAACCGCTCATAATGTGGTGTAACACAATAATCTAGATGTTAAGAGGATTAGGACCTCGAATCGATCGCCAACCGTCCTAAAACGTAGAACATGGCCCAAGCAATATAAAAATAAAATAAAATTTAAATTTTAAAATGAGTCTGGGGATACCATCCCCGGTCCGAGGGGCATTATTGGAGAAATTAAAAACTCTATAGTAAATGACTTTTCTCGTAATTTTGGCCAAAATTGACCTTTGTTTTTCTTTTTCTTTTTTTGTTTTGTGTTCGTATGTAAATTACTCTTACAATTAAGGGCCCATGCAATACCTCTCATCTTCAGAATCAGATACTCTTATGCATGCATGATGTGTAAACTCAAATTCAACATGTTAATGAATAGTTAGGTGCCGTTTTATTTTAAAATTTTGTCAAATGGTGCTCTTTTCCAATTTGTTATTTATTTTTTAGGGGTATTTCATTGTTTCTATTTGGATTAAAATTCACGGGATTATTTACAATGAGATTATTTACCTTTGGTACAAGAAGATTACAATTACTTACAACCACCCGATATAAAATCTAATAGCTTGGATGTGTCACAAAGTTCAATAAAAAAATTTTGAATTTTGAATTTGGTTAATGAAATAAATGCAGCCACCCAATTTTACATCCAATGGTCAAAGATTAATTATAACGACCTCGTACTAAAGATAAATGGTGTCATTATATACTTTCCCATAATTTATTATAGCGTAGTGCAATGGTAGCAGCGGTGATGATAGCGTTGTGGTGGTGGTATGGTGTGTAGGGTGATAGCGATGTAGAGCAAGGTGCGATGAGGTTTAGAGCTCCTCTTCCTCGAGCTCTCAGTCTCAGCGTAGTAGAGATGATCCACATCAAGCTGAGAGGAAAGGTAAGGCTGCCATTGGGGGTGGCTCTTCTGTGCGAGGGGATGGTAAGAATGCTTTGCACCCGGCACCTTAGGGCCGTGGTGTTCTTGGTTCTGCCCTTGTTGGTGCTTGGTCTGCCTCTCTTGCGAGGCCGGGAGCTTCTCAGCAACCACTTCCACCCGCTTGGGGTTCTTAGAGGAATGGAAGTTTTGAGGCTAAGAATGGTTTTCCGCCCCCTGAGGTGTCTCCTGCTTTGGGGGGGGTGAAGGTTATTGACATTAAAGACAAGGCTACATCCACCTGGGAAGATATGCTTGATAAGTCTTTAGTATGTTGTTTTAGTCCACCAGTGGAAGATTTAAGCTTACTCCAAGATTGGGCCTCGAAAACTTGGAGGTGCAATTTCTCTTGTTGGAAGATCCCTTAGAATATGACCTTAATTTTTTTGACCAAGAAGAACACTGACGATGATGATGATGAAAGCCCTTAACACTCTAGGAAGAAGCAATGCAACAAGAACAGCCAAGATTCCAAGAAATTTAAGTAATACTGAAGAGAAGAAGCTATACCATGGACCAGGTGCTACACAATATGTTTACAGTCCATTAATTGGTTCCATGAGGCTTGCTGCAGCAGCTGCGCCTCTCGAGATATTTCATTCTCAAATCAAATTGGATTAGGAAAAAACCTAGAAAAGGTTATAAGTGAGTCTATGTATGCAACTTTCAATTTCTCTCAATATCATAGAGAAATGTGTCATTGACTTCCCAGTCAAATGTGACATGTGTACCCCACAAACCACTTTTAACCAGATCTACTGTTGAAAACACAAAACCCTTGAGAGATTCTCCAGGCATATGTTCTTGAGCAGACGATCGCTAGTGCTCACATTGTTGTATTCAAACTCATAAATTGTGGAAAACTCCTATTGCATTATAACACGGAAAAATATACAAAGAGACCATTTACTTGTGGTTTAAGGAGGTCCCAAACACACTCTTGGTTGTTAGATTTTGGATGGTTGTAAGAGTATCATTGATTAGACTCAAAGTTCAAAACAAACAATTTTGAACTTCATGTCATACCTCAAGCCATCTAATTTAACATCTAATGGCTAAGAGTACTTGTGATCTCTTTGTAACAAAAATAAATGGTCTTTGTTACTAAATTTCAGATTGACTGCAGATCCGGATAAAAATTTTCACTATGTCAATCTCAAGCATAAAGTAGTGGTGTGACTCTATAACATAAGAAACCATAGGTCCTTTGTTCATCTCGTCTCCAACCCATAAACTTTGAAGTTTGATCCTAGTTTATGCTCAGAAACCAGATTTCTTTGATTACACACACATCAGCCCTTAATGGGCTTCAAGAACATATAAATTCTAATTTGTGGGGAGCAGACCATGAAGCTCCATATCAATCTAAGCAACTAATAATGGCATTGAAAGGATTCTGTGTTCTGGAATTTTAGGTTTAAAAAGGTGGTTGTTTGAAAGAGACTCAAAACCAGATGGGTGGATGTAATCAAATATGATTGACCTAGAAACATGACAATATATTCATGACTTGCATTGCTTGATGATTTTACAAGGTGGTGTCAGTTACTGCATAACATTCATAATTTAGTATAGGGGGATTTGACATTCTTGCAATATTATTTTTTAATGAAGAACAATATCGTATCAAAAAAATAAGACTGGTATCCAATCTTAACTGGTGCTTCTTTGACCATATTTCAGAAATATTAAGAATTGCCTGCCCTTGTCTAACTTCGTTATAGGTTCAATAGGTTCTGTTAATCAAAAACTACCAGCTGCATTTGCATTCGAGCAGCTTTATCAGATCGCTCGTGCAATCCTGATTCCATAGGCATCATCTACCACATACGTCTTCAGTATGCATCCCTCCAATGGTTGGATGATTGATGCAGATCTATCCTATTATAGGACTTGTAATGCTTCTTTGCTATCTCTCTCCTCCATCTTGCTCTAGAAAGTTAGCCATTATTCAATAGGAACACTTTCTCATATATCTATTTGTTATTTTTTCCTCCCTAATCTTTCATGAAACTTAACATCTAAATTGATTTTCTGATGGTCAACTTGATGGTAGTAGTGGCAGTGTCCTATGCTCTTATGATTGTTGTTATGTGCAGGATGTACGACCTGCATATTCATCAATGATGAATCCTATATGTTTCGCAATCTAATACAAACAACGTATGCATATGTGAAGAAGCTGGGGCCAGAACGTGGTTAGCATTGGACACATTGAAACTAGAAGTAAACTCATTAGGGTTGAAGAGGACATTTTAGAGAGAGAGAGAGAGCATAGACTCCCTATAGGGCTACATTGTTAATGCATGGACTTAATCTGAGATACCAGTGGTATTTATAATACTGGGATTATTTATAGAATAACACTAGGAAATCCAACATGCTAATAACCCTATACACATCCTAAAAGGACATTAAGATCTTTGTATCTACACAACTACTAAAATAACACAACAATTCCTCAGACCCTAACCCTAACCCTAACCCTAACCCCATCCATAACAAATGCACAATTAGATAAATGTCCTCACAACAAGCCTTTCATCCACACCCAAGCTGGTGATATCTTGCTGCTCCTGCTTTTCATTTCTCTCTGAACTCTCTCTACTACTCTCTCTAGCTGTCTCTACCACTCTCCCTCTCCTACTCGAACATCCAGCACTCCTTTTTCTCCCCTGTTTTTCCCTCTTTTAATGTTTTGATATATAACTTTTGGTTGTATAGTCAGAGCACCCAGTCTGTGGAATGCCTATACCCATTTCTCATGGGTTTTTAAGAATGCTTTATATGTAATATAATGTCATCAATTCTCCAAAAAAAAAAAGAGCAAGCCTTTCATCCACAGACAACATAACTTGGAGGGACTGTGTTGGAATGTTGAGATTGACTTCTCAACATTTAGAAAGGTAGAAAGAATTGCTCTACAGATGGGACAGCAAGGTTCCTTAATCTTCCAACTTAATTAAGAGTAACTTAGTCTTCCAACTTAATTAAGACCTCTATTTGTCTAGTCATTGGATTTTTCCATAGCATTAAACCCTCATGTTGATTAATTATGCAATTTGAGCATCTGCATTTATGAATGTAGGGCATTATATTTGCTTTTAGACTTCAGCATAATTATTAGTTGATAAAAACTATAATCAGAATAAAACCAATAATAATAATAACAGCAATGATATATAAATTAAAGGTTAAATCTTGGGTAATGATATATAGATTAAAGGTTAGTCCCAAGATTTAACTCCCTAACAAGATCACAATCGCAACATCCAAGAGCTGTATGCCACAGAAATGAGGGCTACTTATGTGCAGTTCTAACTATGGCATGTCCACCTCTAAGATATCCACCAATAGATACATACCATGGATGCTCCATCATCCTTTGATCCTTTACAGGAAAGTTAAACTCAATTATGCAATATCATTATCAGAAGTCATGTTGAAAGGTTCAAGGAATATTTAATTGACCAAGTATTTATGTATTATTTATTATATAAATATGATTCACAGGAAACTGTTTATTCATTGATTAAAACCAGTCAAGGTACATTATTCAAGCCTTCTTTTTATTTTTGATTCTTTAGAAGTTCTCTACTTTTCTTAGTCATAGGAGTATTTCTTCCTTTACCTAAACAACTCAAAAGTGGCAAGATACATATCAGATGATTTATGTGCTATGCATAATATAAGCCGACAGACCTAGGAAGAATGACCTCTAAGCCCACAAATTTGATCACTTGCACAAACATGAGGCAAACCACTCGTAGAAGTTGTGAAGTATTGGGCGTTGTCTCTGCTACCATGGATTTATCAGGTGAACAATATAAGCCAACAAAACTAGGAAGAATGACATCTAAACTCACAAATTTGATCACTTGCACAAACGAGGTAAACCATTCTTAGAAGTTATGAAGTATAGGGCATTGCCTCTGCTACCATGGATTTATCAGGTGTGAACATCTATTTATCATAAACATTACCTTTGCCTCTACCTCCACATCTGTCTCTCCTAATACAAAGATTATCGATAAATTCTGCCTCATACAATAGAGTCTAAGGACCCAAGAAAAGGAGGGACCCTCACATCGTAGAATTAGCTACAATTCATCTTCCTTCACAAAACAGTAAGTTATTGTTCTAATTTTGTAACAAGGAACCTGATTATACCAATAGGGGTAAATGTTTATTGATCCACAACAAACCAAGAAATGCCAGTCGATCACATATAGCATTTGCTTTCTTATGATAATATCAAAGAAAAAAGACTCCCATCTCACTGCACTCAATATGGAAACTGATGCACATTTTTTTATGACATACACTTCCTTGCAAGCCACTACAAGTTGCCTCTCTACATACCTGGCAGGCGCAGAACCGAGACACAGACTCTTTGGCAAAGCTGGGAGCACAGACTGCCCCAACCCCTCCACAGCAATAAACAGCCACCCTCCATCTGCCTCTCCATATGCCGCTCAAGGCACTTCAGCCTCCTCACTGATTTGATAGGATCTCTCACCATCCCATCTCATTTTCTCTGTCCTCTCCTTCACTTTCTCTTTACTTACTTGTCTAATATCAACCCCCCCTCCCGTCCCCTCCCCTCCCCTCCCCCCCAAGAGGCACTCTCTCTCTTTGTGCAACAACTGTAATCTCAAACTTCTTTCACTTACCTGTCATCTCTCTTTTTCTTCTCCTTTTTTCCTTTTTTCCTTTTTCATTGTGCCCTTTTTCTTTTTTCCTTTTTACATTTCTCTTTCTTTTAGTCCAAGAAAATGGAGAAATTGAGGAAAATGTCGCACATAGAATTAGAGCTGGGTGGGCGAAGTGGAAATGTGCAACTAGAATTTTATGTAACCGTCGCATACCAATGAAGCTAAAGGGTCGGTTCCATAAGACAGCTGTGAGACCAGCTTTGCTCTATGGGGCAGAATGTTGGGCGGACAAAAAAATATATATCCATAAACTGAGTGTAGCGGAGATGAGGATGTTGAGATGGATGAGTGGCAAGACAATAAGGAATAGAATCTGAACTGAATCCATTTGAAAAAGTTTAGGTGTGGCACCAATAGGCGATAAGATGAAAGAGAGTAAACTTAGATGGGCTGGCTATGTGTGGCGTCGACCCAATACAACACTTGTTAGGTGGTGCAAGTTAGTTCAAATGGAAAGATTGAAAAGGGCAAGGGGTAGGCCCAAAAGGACGTGGTTGGAAGTCGTCCGAATAGATATGGGGACTTATGGCCTCACTAAGAGTATGACCTTAAACAGAGCAGAATGGCGAACCAGATTTCATGTAGCTGACTCCAATTAATTGGGGAAAGGCTATGATGATGATGATAATGTCACCTCTTGCAAAAAAATAAAAGATGAATGCAACACGCAATTCCAACCATCAGTTCAGCCATCACGGTCAATGAAAACCACAAAGCAACAGTTTGCCCACAGTTCTCCCACAAACATGTAGGATTATTGAAGATTTACAATCAGAAATAATTCTCCAGGATTATTGAAGATTTACAATCAGAAATAATTCTCCAGGATTATTGAAGATTCACAATAAAAAATAATTCTCCCTATTTAATGTCATTCCTAAAAGTGAATCACAGAAGATTTACCTAAAAAACAAAGTAATCACAGCAGAAATTTGGATTTTTCTTTTTGAGATTGATTTTTCCAAACAAGATTACCTAGAAGCATCAGGAATAAAGAAATTTCTTAACAATTAAAGTTCTACTGTAACTTTCTAAGTTTTTAACATACCTCCTTCCATTTAGAAACTGTAAAGAACTTACATAAATTAATGTTAGATAAGCAAAAGAAATGATACAAATTTGGTTCATTTTGCAAATGTTTTTTCCGGTGGCCCAACTGAAATTATGCAATTCCACTTTACACAGAAAAAGGAAGAAAAAATTAACAGCGATAAGTTATTTTCTGTAGCAAGTCCAAACTTCTCAAAAAAGAAAAGAAATGATTAAAAAAGACAAAGATTGAAAAATCCAACCAAAAAGACCTTGCAAGTTGAACAATCAAAATCATGGGTTGTTAATGTGTTGTAATGTAGATTATTTTGCAACTGAAGCAACCGAACTTTTTTCCAATCCATTATTGAAGTGCCAAAACTACAAAGAATGGTTGATTTTTGCAATTTTTTCTTAGCGCTGGTTTCTCAAATATTATCTTCTAATCAGTACTCATAGCCAACAATCATTTACCAACTCATCTTCAAATCAGAATCAGAAACATGCACATTATCAGCTATACTATTGAAATTTAATTTCTTCAGGGAGGTAATGAAATGTGACCTTCAAATGATACAAAACCATATAATTTCTTCATGTTACTCGAAAAATTCAACAAAAGAGTAAATATTTTGACAGCTTTATCTGCAAATTGAATACGCAACATAATCGAACAAATCCTTCAGCATTACCAAATAAATAGGCTATACTATCTCAACATGCTTCAAAATCATAATAAGAGCTAGACCACTCATAATGAGAATATCTAACCATCTTGAAGGGACGTCCATCTTGAAGGGAGCTAACTATAGCGGGAAATAATCAGCAATAGAAGTTTTGTACAAAATTCGCAAAAGAATCCTATACATGCATGCAGAGATTCAATTGACCGACAAAAGGCCAAATAAAACTACAGTAACTCTCTATTGCATCAACAGACTTTATGATAAAGTTTGAACTCTTGTTCGATAGTTCTAATGTCTTGACAGTTAGCAGATTATCTGAAGCTATCAATAAGTATAAAAAGATAATCAGTTACCAACCCAAAAATAGAGTATAAGAATATTAAATTTTGCATAGCTGAACATCTAGAATTGCAACTCATACTAATCTCTAGGAACCCCACTTTCTAAAAGCAAACAAACAAGCTAATGCAACAAAAATACATATTCATGATGCATCATCAGAAACAAAACTCACTTCTCAATACACCAAAGAAAATATTGGAGAAAAACTAAAAAATTCAATAGGCAAGAAGAATGACACTTCTTCTATCACCAAACCATGTAAAAGTTATGGTTTTCTCAAAATCATACCTTTAGTAACTTCTACCATGGCCATCCATATTCGTTTCTAAAATCAACTTTCTTAATCGAACGAATTTCTGATACCAAAGAAAACCCATAAATAAAATTTAAAGGAAAAATTAAACACCCAATAGGCAACGGAAATTCCATTCCCTTATAAGCAAACATGTAACCGAGAAAAGCCCAAAATAAAGGCCATCAGTAATCACTGCACAGCATACTGATACATTAATTACTTCTCAAAAAAATACAGATACAAAGAAACAGCATCAGATACAGAAAAAGGCAGGCTTTGGAGATTTACAACAAATCTTATCAAGGCTTCTTAGGAGGCAGGGGATCATACAAAAGCATCAGGAAGAGAGAGAGATTAGGAACCAAGAAAGGAATAATGGAAGGAACCTTCTTTACCCATCTCTTCCTTCTCAGTATCTTCCTATAAATCTCTCTCTTCTCCTCTGGCCCCATCTTTAATGGAGGTGGTTCTGCTCCCTTTGCAAGAACCAGTGGTGGGGGTTGTGTAAATGGACATTTGCTCCTCCATGAAGTTTGGGGCAACCCAAGGTTGGCCAATTTCCTAAGGAAGAGTGAGAAAGCCCATTTCCAGTGAAGAGAGAGACACTGGTTTTTGGGTTTGTTGCAAAATATGGGTGGGTAATCCCAATTAATAAAACAGGGGATGCAGCTTGATACAAAGAATTGGGAAGAGAGAGAAGGTTGGGTGGTGGGTAGAGTGAGAATGTGGGTAAGGGCATTGCTTCTTTGCTCCCATGTGGTCTCAAGCAAGGATGAAGGTAGCTTCCTGTTCATCCCTGTCTGTATCAGTTTTTAAGAAAACAGCAGTGTCCCAAAACTTGGAGCTCACGGAAACATTTGTGATGGTGAAGAGATAATCCAGTTTGCCTCCATGGGGGCACTGGGGTTGCTTTGTTAACCATGTTAGGGACTCATTTCTTTTGTGATTTGTTATTGGAAAAAGAAAAAGATTTATTTTATATATAGCCGAGGCTCTAGTTGATGTCTAAATATCTAAAATTGATCATCTCGCATCAAGATGGATGGACATCATAAAAAAAAAAAAGATTTTAAATTGGAAAAAGTTTATATAAAGTTGCAACTTTAAAATGTAGAATTACAGATGCATTTCAAAAATGTATTGAAAAAAATTATTTTAATATTGAGAAACTCTCTAATTGATCATCTTGATATCAAAATGTATGAATATGAAGAAAAAAAATATTTTGAGCCCCAAAAATAATGTATCTTGAAACACAATATCTAGACAGTCCATTTTCAAGATTTCATCTCTTTGATTTTAACCATTTCTAGAGTTTAAAATTTTATAATGAAATATAAAAATAAATTTTCAGATAATCCTAAGAATTTTGTACATCAAAATTATGTTATAATAAAATTTGGAGGTACGCCTTAATTGGATTGTTTAAAGTTGCAACCTTATAGAAACCGCACCCTTTTAAGTTTTAGAAGTAGCACATCTTATAATGCATTTTGGACCATTAATTTTCAATATTTTAAAGTTTTCATGATCAACACTATTTTTTAAGCTTTAAATTTTATAATTAGAGATAAAAATGTACTTCAAGGCTATCACAAAGATTTCAAGTATTGAAACCATATTTCTCAATATCATTTGAAGGTGTGTACTACTTTGATTGTTTAGAGCCTCAATTCTATACAAACCGCACCTTTTTTCTTTTTCTTTTTTCTGCTGCCATATTTTAATATGAAAAAAGTTTATATAAGGTTGCAAGCTTAAAAATATAGAATTACATATGCACCTCAAAAATCCAGCGGAGAATGTTGTTTTAATGTTGCAAAATCCTCTGATAAATTATCTTTACATCAAGATGTGTGAATATGAAAAAAAAAAAATTGAGACAAAAAATAGTACATCTTGCAACACACTTTCTAGACTTTCTATTTTCAAGATTTCCATATATTTATAGATGTACTTGATTTCTTGGCTCTTTGGCTCATATCTTTGGTAGTAAAATTGACAAATTCCCTCTTAAGTACTTGGGAGTTTGCATATCCGACACTAAGCTTCTTCAAAGATGTGTGGAACCCTTTAATTCAGAGGTATCAAGTTAAGTTGAACTTCTAGAAATATAATACTATGTCTCTGGGAGGTCGTATTACCCTTATTAAATCCACTAATGCTAATCTTCCCATCTACTTGAAGTCCATTCTCCAAATGACTAGCGATATTATTAAGACCATTGAAAGGTTTATGCACAATTTTATTTGTAATTATTTTGATGATGATCATAAAAAATATCACCCGGTAGGGTGGGATAAAATATATACCCCAATCAAAATGGGTGGCGTTGGGATCTGAAATTTGAAATATATGAATTGAGCACTATTCTTTGTGGATAATTATTTATGGCCCAAATCAGGGAAAGAAGTCTCAGCAACCAGATCTTATTTATCATTTGATAATAAAACAAAGTGGCAAATCCTCATTGCAAATATGAAAGGGTATTTATAGTTGCAAAAATATGATTTTTAGCAATATTAGATGGTTAATTGAGAAATTTATTTCTTGTTTAACAAGTGGCATGGTGATCGGCCTCTCTCACTCTTATTCCCGAACTTTTGTTTTTTTTTTTTTCAAGAGTTTGCTTTCGCGGCTAAAATACTGGATTTAATTTCCGTTAACCACTCGGGTGCAGCTGCATGGAATATTTAGTGCTGCTATAATAGATTGGCAGACCATGTTATTCCGCAACTTCAAAGCTTACAGCTACTTCTAGAAGATTTAACACTTCGCCTTTCTGGGGAAGAAGATATTGTATAGGAAAGTGAAAGTGACAGTGTCTTCACAGTTAAATCTACTTATAAGTTACTTTTTCAAGAATTAGATGGTCATTTGAAAATCTTCATACAGTCTGGAAATTACCTATTCCTCTGAAGATTCAAGGTCCTTTGGATTGCTTTGCAAGATAAATGCCTCACTATAAACAATCTTCACAAGAGGAGTAAAATTATGCCTAACATCTATCTTTATGTGTAAAAATGAGGAAGAGACTGGCTACCATCTCTCTCTATATTGCTTCTTTGCTGATGATATTTAGAAATGTGCCTTTCAGTTATTGGGTTCTCTCTCTTGTTGTCTCTTAATTTAATTTCTATTATTAACTATTTTCATTTCGCTTCCTTGTCTTCAAAAGGACTTTTTATCTGAAAGATCTTTAGAAGTACAACAAACGATCTTTAGAAGTACTATTCTTTGGTAGATCTGGCTAAAGCACAACAGATGAGACTTTGACGAGATGTATCTGGATCTCGTTTGTATTAAAGAAAATTTTTTATAGACCCTATGAGATTGGTTCTCTATTACTCATGAAGGGTGAGAAGTTTCAAGGGCAGATATCTTTGTTAATTTAAGACTCCTAGCTTTCTCTTATATGCCTAAATACCGCCATTGTCTATTTGGAAGTTACCTCTAGAGGGTTATTTTAAACCCAATTTTGATGGGAGCTCCTTGGGTAACCTATGGCTACTCGGAGTTGGGAATACTTTGAGGGACCATGAAGAGTCCATTATTTTTTCTTACACTGAGCCATGTGGATCTACTACGGCTAATCAGGTTTAAATGGTCTCATTCTTTTGGGGATTGAAATTATAGTCAGCAAATGAATTTACGAAGTTATATTGATTGAAGGTGACTCACTCAATATAATAAAAATGATGCAAGCAAAAGTAAAGAATCACATGGTCTCTTCATATTTTATGGCTAAAGATTTATGATATCTGCTCTTCCCCTGGGTTTCGGGTCTCCTTCTTTCATGTCTGCTGAGAGGCTAATAATTTAATTGATCGTCTAGCAAAGCTTGATGTTTTTATCCTAAGTGTTTATTTTGTATGCTCTAATTCCAATGATGTGACTTATGCTTTCACAACAATTATTCATTAAAAGTTCCTAATATTTGTCAAAAAAAATTATTTTTTGCCACGGGTGCCAAGAGTTCAAGAACTAAAAATCCAACGTTTGAAAAGAGTCATTTGGTCACCGGATTATGAAATCTCGCATTGGAAAACCGTTCAAAGCGGCTATTCCAGCCGTGGGACTATGTTTGGCAGTATGATCCTGTGGGGACTAACATACTAATAATATAACTATTGTTATTTGTTTTCGCAAGGATCTTTTCCGTCTCCCTCAAGTCTATACCATTACTCCCCATAGATATATACCAAAATATTTGGGAGAGAAGTTCTGCGTTTCTTTTTCTCTCGTCGACAGTAACCTTTCCCTCTCTCCTGCGAACCAAGAAAACCTCCAAAGATGCCAACAGGTTCTCTCTCTCTAACCCCCTCTCTCTCTCTCTCTCACCCTTTCTCTCAATCTAATATTCAAAAATTTCATTATATGACATCTTTCACGGAATGTTTCACTAGTTATTTGGTACTCAGTATTTGAAGATGGATCGGTCTTGTTTTCTTCAAAATCCGGCTTTTGATTTGTGTTTATTGTTGGTTTTCATGTGGCTGGCTTTCGCACACCTTCAAAATTCTTATTTCTATAAAAAATTTGTGTATCATTAGCTATAGTTGTATTCTGGGCAGCGGAATTTCTTATTCCTTCTTTTATTTCTCTTTTCTGTGCCATAAATTGTAATTTTGTTTTATGTTTGTTCATTGATCTATTTTTCAGAGTTTTTCTTTTGTGTGCTGCATGATTACATGAAATTGGTCAGGAACCTTGTAGTTTGAATGGATGGTTTTTATAGTTCTTTATGCTTATATGTTTAAAAGTTAATATTTTTGGGTGTGGAATTTCTCTTTTGAAATTTATGTGGTTTTCGGATTCTGTCTTTTATTTGGTTTTCTCTTAGTTTTTATTTCCTTGTATTTTATGATGGGGCAATCACGACTTTGATGCTGATGCTGAGGGGCTGATTGTTAGCATGAATTTCCAAAAGAGGCTGCATTCTTCCACTTTTGTTGAATATCGAAGTGTGGGCTAATGGAGTTATTTATACAATTTGCTGTTCAATACTTCAACATAAACAATATGGTATCATGCTGGTTAATTATTCAATGATAATAATAGTCAGAGTAATAGTCTTAGTAAAATATCAATATTAATAATAATAATAACAACAAAAAGAATGACATTATTATCTTAATAACTTTGTCATTGATTTTCATATGGTAATATGATGTACTTCCTAATTGGAGGGTTGGGATGCGAAGAGAGGTCTCCCTTGTAATAGGAGTGAAGAATGATCCGACCTGGCTACAAGAAGACAGGCAGAGTGGCGGGGCAAAGGTACCAGACGTTAATGAGAGAGAGATAAGTGAGTTGGTCTCAATGAGAGCCCATGCGAGTCTCGTGTGATAGTCTGACCCTGATTAAGGAAATAGTGATAAGGATCCCATATGGGATAGATTATAATAGTAAAGGTAATATCAATATTTTTTTTGAAACTGTTAATAAAGCAATACCAATATTAATAACAATAACAACAACAATAAGAATGACATTATTATCTTAATAACTTTGTCATTGATTTTCATATGGTAATATGACGTACTACTTCCTATGATAAGGATCCCATATGGGATAGAAGTACTTTTCCTTAAGGAACTTTTGGCATCAAGGATCAAAGAGCACTTGAGTACTTCCATGACGCCAGGGTTGGTTAATCCAATTTTGAAATTTTTATATTATGGAAGTACATGATGGACCTGTTGAAATAAATCAACAAATTGGCTGATTAGCCCGTTGGTTCACTAATTCAAGCCAACTTTCATACTAACGCCATACCTCTCCGAAGATGTTTTCATGCATCAATTATGGGGTAACCATTCTCAAAAAAAAACTATGGGGTCATAAACCTATCTATCTCATGATTACTTGAGGCATGGTACTTAGTTCTGAGTGATGTATGACAGTTTGTGTGTGTCGAACATGATATGTTTGGGTTATTAACAAACTTGAAATCTTTACCTGTAAAAGCTATGTTGATGTCCAACAAAAACAATATATTTGTAAAAGGTTTTCAGATGCTGATTGGGCTGGCAGCTTGATAGATAGAAAGTTGACAATGGGGTATTGAATTCAATGGGATGATGCATTATGGTTGGAGTCAATCTAGTTAAATGGAGGAATAAAAGGCAAAGCTTAGTTGCCAAGTCTACAGCAAAAGCCGAAAATTGGAAAATGGCCATAACTACTTATACTTATTTGGTTGATTCCTTCTTCAGGATATAGAGATCATGGATACTTATTCCATTGCCATCTATTGCAATAACTGGGAAGCCACTCAAATTTCCTCAAATATCTTGAACACATAGCAAATTGAAATGAATAGCTACTTAAGAGAAAGTTATTGCTGAAGTCATTAAGTCTTCATATTTGAAGAGAAATAGCTGACTGCCATCTTGATGACATTGCTTGTAAGGAGAAGTAGCAGTGTATATTTGTCATATTGCTCATAACTGACACTCTTGCATTAGCTCGATGGGGAGAGTTGAGGACTTCAAGTGTTACTGCAACATAAAAAGTTGTAACTTTTTCTCAATTTATATATGTTAAATTATATCATGATTTACAACTAGAGGGCATTGATCCTAAACAGGATGTATTAGTATTTTATGGGCTGTGCTGTTCTGTTTGAAACTAAGGTTAGTGAAAATGGACTTGGGTTAACTTTGTAGGATAGCTAGGGTTAGGTTTTATAGATTAGTAAGGGAGTGACATAATATTCTTGAAGTTAGGTTTCTAGGTTAAGGTTGGCATAATGGTCTAGGTTGAAATGTATGATGATGTGATCCTTAGGAGTGATTAGAGCTTGTTGGAGTTCTCCTTAAATCATTTGTTAATGCATCTTTTTTGGTGAAGATTTTCTCCTTCGTGGAGCACTTTTTTTTGTTGTCATCGTCTTGAATGCAGGTTGCTTGCCTTATAGCATCCTGACTGGTCTGACATTTTCTCCATTAAAAGGAACTGGGATAAATACTTATATGGTTTTTTTTTTTTTTTTTTTACAAATTTCAATTATTTGTCTATGAACATAGAGTTAGTTATATAAAAAGAAAAATATCTTTAAATTGTAGTGGCAGAAAATTTTCTTCCATTTACTAGCACTGACAATTCTTTTTGCTAGCACTGACAAATCTTTGTCTTTTTTCCAGTTAGTGTAAAATGGCAAAAGGAAATCTTTCCGGCTGTTGAAATTGACACCAGCCAACCTCCACTAGTGTTCAAATGCCAGTTGTATGACCTAACTGGAGTGCCCCCAGAGCGGCAAAAAATAATGGTGAAGGGAGGTTTGTTGAAGGTGTGAACTTGGCACTCATGCATGTTCTTCATAAAAAATAGGATATACTACTCATGGATCACCTGATATATTGTACCATTTTTTTAAAGAACTTGTTTTGTACTCTTGTACTCCAAATCGATTCTCATATGATAGTGATGGAAATTAGAAATTAGATTTGAGTTTTTTCTTCTTATGCAGGATGATGCAGATTGGAATGCAATAGGGGTGAAAGAGGTGCTACTACTTCCTTAGTTGTTTTCTCTTGAGGATTTTCATCATCTCAATGTTTGCTCTCAAACTAAATGTCTATTGTTTGCTAGGGTCAAAGATTAATGATGATGGGAACTGCAGATGAGGTTGTAAAAACACCAGAAAAGGGTCCTGTATTCGTGGAAGATCTCCCTGAAGATGAACAAGTAGTTGCTGTGGTTAGTAAACCATTGAATATGATTACGAGGAGTTGTTCTCATTTAATACTATTGGTTTATTTAAGTACAGCATATGAGTGTTTGTATTTCAACACCTGATATTATGATATTCATATACATCGTGTGAAGTACAACACCTCTACAAGGTTTTGTACTTCAAAATGCTAGTCTGAGCAATCTTATTTTCAACATTTAGACTTGTTATGAGAAGCTTGTAGGCACAGCATGTTCCGTCCAAATGCTAGTTATGTCAGATTAGTGATGTAAGATCTTCCTCTCTCTATTGTCCTGTTTCCCCATTTGTCCCCACTTTGACCATTTTAGATATCTTGCTCATTAGGGCTAGGAGTGAATTTATCATTCTGTTCTATGTTAATCACATGGGAGAATCTTGTTGTCTAATTCATTAAACTCATTCTCTTTAGTACTATCACGCATGCGGTCTATTTTCCAGGGCAGTCAAAATGCTTGTGATATGGATTTTTAATTTTATCAATGATTTCTTGTAATGATTCGTCACATACTGCTTTGCAATTTGAGTTCCTATGGTTTCTGTGGATATAGGAATTAAAGCCCCGTATTATATGTCTTGAGTTAAGGCACAGCACTTCAATATCGCAGTGTATTTTAAATATGTGATGATGTTATGTCTGAGATAGAACTAGTTTGTTGCCATGTCGAAATTTTATCTGAAATTATGTTATGCTGTAATAATCCATTGCTCCTGAAAATCTGTTCTTCTCTATGACCAGGGGCACAGTGCTGGTCTATATAATTTGGGGAATACCTGCTACATGAACTCAACCTTACAGTGCTTGCATTCAGTTCCAGAGTTGAAGTCGGCTTTGTCAAAGTAATCTTGCTTGTTTCATGCCTGATCATTGGATTTCTTTGCTTTTGAGAAACCTTCTATGGTAGTTCTATTTTTTTATTCTCTCGGAAATTGACATTTTAAACTGCCACAATATTTGTGGGCTGTTGTCTGCTTTCTATATTGTTTTAACAACAGTTATGCACATTCTGGACGGAGAAGTGATTTAGATCCAACGTCCCATCAGCTCACCGTTGCAACTAGGGATCTGTTTGGCGAGCTTGATCGAAATTTCAAGCCTGTGTCCCCAATGCAGTTTTGGATGGTTAGTTCTCGCTATTGAATTTTCTGTGGTCATCAACCATCTTCTCTGAAATGAAAGATGCTCTTGCTTTCCCTCTCTTATTAATGAAGTTCTGTTCTGGACATTAAAGGGTTTAATTTGAAACATGCTCTAATGATCATGATTGTGGGTGGAATGGAATGTTTGCTACGACTACATAATTTAAATATTTAGTTGCGGAGTGAAGGTCCTGCCATGAGACAAAATAAACAAGTAAACAAATAAAAGATCACAAGTTGAAGTTATTCAATATATCATTGGATACTCTCATATTGTATTGTTTATATATCAAGCACTACAACCAAATGCTTTCTTTGGCGCTGTGTGAAATGCTTCATTGTATATTTGATGATTTGTGGATAGGGTGACTCTTGGGAATGGTTTCATTTTTCTTCTCCAGATCACTAGTTGTGTCGATGCTTGTATATAGTTATCCTTATGGTCCTAGAGATTGTATGACTCTTGAAACTGGTTCTAAAACTGTGATTAGGGAATACTTCCAAACAGCTGTTGTGATTTCTACTTCTAATGGTTATGGAAGTTATGAGGACCTTGAAACATGTTTGTAAATGCCATATACTCACTGTCTGGATTTAAATGCATATTGAAAGGGGGTTTTATGGTCAGTGTTGTCCGACACCTCATTTTCCTTGTGTCGATTGTCGTCACATGTCGACATGCCTCGACATGCACCGGACATGCAGTCCAATGTGTAATTGTGATGACACTTCATATCGATGTGTATAAGGTATTTTCAATAAGAAGGACACAATGTCCCAATTCTGTTTATATACACAATGTCCCGATTCTTTTTATATAAAGTACAACTCTAATTCATGGGTTTTGAACCCATGACCTTTCAATGTGATGTGGAGAGAACTAACCAACTCACCCTCAGTTGCAGCTGTGTCTTATGTTCCACAATTATAATGCTCATAGCTTTAAAAGGTGCAACTGAAGGCATAAATGCCCATTCTGACATCTGTTATTGTACAAAAAATTAAATCAAGTGTGATTCACATGGAACTAAAAAGAAAAAGCAACATTTTTAGTACAAAATATTAAAGTGAATCACATGGGACTCAAAAAAAAAAAAAAACGAAAGAATCTATCTCTTCTGAAGCAAGCATATGTTTCTTTTATAGATTTTATACGTATGTCATTATCATATTAATATAGTTCTACACAGACTCAGAATACGTCTCTAAAATTTAAGTGTGGTTTATATTCATTCTAAATTTTGAAATGTAAACTTCTCTTTGAGGGATTTGAGCTTGTATCCCTCTAAGATAAATGTCAATGATTCTATCAACACAACTATCAAAGATGTTTAGCATATATTATGCAAAATATTGTTATTAATAAGTTTTAAAAAGCATCATTGTAAAAAATAAATGAAAATAAGCAAATATGTTTTTTTTTTTTGCATAAATAGTATTTATATTTTTTATCTCTTAAGTTCCACTTACTATTTTGTGGATTTCTTCTATAATTTATTTATATATAAAAAGTTGTATTGACTTGTTTGGTCTATCCTGGGCTTTTAGGTCGAATTACTAGACACCTGAAACACGACGCTCCTGTCGGTGTCCATGTTACACTCTTTATGATTGATGTTAGCCGTATATAGATGTTAACTTGAACTATTGAAGTTCCTGTGTTCTCCGTACACATCATATACTTTTTCTTGCTTTATTTGTGTACAGTTGATGTTATGGATTATGTTAAACTCAAAGGATAAAAATCAGATTTGATGGTGAAGAGCTACACGATATCCAAAACATATTATGAATCCAGAATACCTCTGCATTTTATGTGAATGGGTGACTCAGATTTGACTCACCAAATCACCTAATCGAGTTGGCTCATGATTCTGAGTAGCTTGCTTGTGGAAAAGGCATGGCTTCTAGACAATATTTTCATGTATATACAAGGGATATGCTTCCAGACTTTATCCAAGGACAAGTGAACTAATGAGCAAGGGGATCGAGTCACAGAGTGAGGCATGGACAAGTGAATCATAAGATTGACTCGACTTGGCAAAGGGTTATGTCAGTTGGACGTGGATTAGTCCTACTCCTAACAAGCAGTTATTGATAGAATACTAAGTCATGGTTACTCTTGTAACATAAAAGACATTCAAAATATAAAAAGAATGATGTTTTGAAGGACTTGCATGTAAAGATCCAATTCCAGGGTAACATATGCTTGTGCGATTAGCTATCGGAATTTTATCATACCTCTAAAGGACATCTTGTTAAAGGTTGAAAGTATCTCCAATCAATTCTTCAGAGGCTTATTGGGTGAGACTTAGAATGTCATACCTAATAAGCCACCTAAAGCAAGGGACTGCCAATTGTTGCCCCATGGGACAAAAATATGAGACACTGGGAGCCATTGTTGTAGATAAGGAAGGACCAAAGTCGTCTTTTTTGTCGTCCTCATTGTGAGCTATTGTAATCCACTTCGAGGAAATTATAAAAATGAGCGGTCCTGCCTCATGATGATTATTAGAATATAACTCATTTCTTATATTGAGGGCTTCGTGATGTTTGTTGGCTCGTAAGGCTGTCACTGCGAGTTTGAGGTCGTGGGTAGTGTCATATGATTCCATAGCTTCACTGTTGCTAATGTGGTTTTACAGTTCTGTGTGGCTGCACGAGTTGAAGTCCTCATGGAATATTGACCTAATGGCTTAGACCTCTGACCTCTATAGTGTCATGAGCTCTTGGAATCCACAGCCCATGGCTGTGACTCCATATAGGTGATAGCTTGGATGTGTGAGCCCTAATGAGATTATGGCGCTGCCATGACCCCCATGGGGGCAATGAGATCTACGAACGATAACCTGGGGCATATGCCCCATGGAGCTATACCCCGACGCCACGAATCTTTTAGTGGACCCTGTGGTTATTTTCCCTGCAGGGTGCACGCCTTAGGGCTGTTGGGTTGTTCATAGTTGACCTAAATTTAGGGTCTTGGTTTTTGGTGAGGCGATGACGGTGTATCGGAATGGTCAGGGACAAAGAGTTCCATGGCAAAACCTATGTCATGTCAGACCTTGTTTTGTTACTCATTATTAGGAGTATGTGGAGAAACTTCCTATAATAACGTCCGGAGGTTTACTACATGCATGCAGCACATGCCCAATAACTTTGGAGCTGAGGTGGTTTGGAGCCCATTGCCAGGTGAGTTGTTCTGGTCCAATTCTGGTGTAATCTCTAATGGAAATCCTTCCTACTAGTTTTGGAGGTGCCATGGCAGTTGATAGTAAGTAGATTTTCAATAGAGTGTTCAGACTTGAGGATCTTGGGATTCTTCATGGGTAGAGTCACCATTCTTGTGGAACCAAATTTCTGTAAGGAAGGTGCTTCTTAAAGCCATGCATTAATGAGGATGACTCGATGCCATAGAGTGACTGAGGTAGATCTTTTTAGCATGGAGCAAGGCCCAGGAATAAGTTTTCAGCAAAATGTCAAACCCCATTCTTGGGTGGTCAATGTGATTGAAACTACCAATGGAAGTCTGATATGCAAGCATTGTTGGTCAAGGATTGGAACCTCTATGTTTTATGTTGTCAGTATCTCACCCTGCTAGGCATTCACAATTACTGATGGCTATCTACTTTGTATTTGTGAGAAATGGGTATGTTTTTTTTCACAGTTTTTCATACGTGGCAGGTTTTGCGGAAGAAGTTTCCTCAATTTGGTCAGCAGCAAAATGGTTTCTTCATGCAACAGGTTCTAAAATTTCAGAAGTTGTTTTGAGGTTGCAATTATGTTTGTTTTATTCCTTTTTGAGACCTAGTAGCATTCTTTGAAAAATTTTCCAGGATGCTGAGGAATGTTGGACTCAACTTATGTATACGCTCTCACAATCTCTCAAGTCACCTGATCCAGGGTATTTTCCATGTTGTAGACCAAATTAATATTTCAGTTATCACATGCATCTGTATAATTCTAAGCATGATTTTTAATGTCAGGGTTTTAACTTGGAAGCTATTCATTTGCTGCTCTTTCTTTTGATAGTTGCCTTCACTGCTCTTTCTCAACTTTATCATATCGACTGTTTGTTGTTATCATTATTCATAGTATTACTTCTGTGGCTTCTTTTTCTTGATAAATTATTTTTGTTGTTTCTTCATCACATTGGAAGGAATATCTCTTAAGTCCTAATTAGAAAATATCAGTATAAAGTTGTTTTTGAACAATATTATTGAATACTTCATTGTATTAAAAGATCTGTACAGGTGGTGATTGCATATAATTCACCAGTTTGGGCTCCACTTACATGTTAGCTAGTTACCTTTATCTTTTATTTATCTATAAGTTTTTGTTGATTATTTATTATCCTCCAGGTTTACTTATGTAGTTAAACTTTTTAAGACAATTTTAGCATTATGTACATATAAGTGCATATTCATGATCAATTTTTTTTTTATTCTAACTATCATTAAGCGTTTAATTTTTTAAGGATGTTTATGATCCCATCTTCCTTTATCACAATTCGTGAATTTTTTAAATATTTCTTCAAAATGCTCAATAACTAACTTTTCAATTTCTTGTCTCGTTGATTATGAAAATAAATAAGTGTGTCAAAGGACTCAAAGGCATCTCTGTAGATTTGTGGCATCTGCCCCTCCCCTTCCCCCCACCCCCCCCAAAAAAAAAAGAAAACAAAGACACCCACCCATTAAATAAAATAAAACACAAAAGGTTTCTCCCATTAAAGGGAAAATGATCATGACCTTAATTGCCTTTTCCAGGGGCTTTTTTGTGGTCCTGTAGGGCATGTTCAAAAGCACCGGCCTTGGACCTAGGTGCACGTTCAAAAGAACCTGCCTTGGACCTAGGTGCTAGATGGCACCTGGCCAAGGCTCGTCCCAAGGTGGCCTGGCTTCCCTAGGCAGGGCATTAAGGCCCTCTCTCTCTTAGGCACATGGCGAGAGCCCCCCTGCCCCCCTCTCTATTTTATTTTTAGTTTTTGCTTTTTTTAAATCTTCACAATGGTCAAGGGTGAGTCCACTCAGACTTGACTAACTAACATGGCTTGGGCTAGGGCTGAGTCGGAGAACACTAATACATATCTACATACACATAGAAACACGTATGTACTTGATCTATACATATATATGTACATACATATATTACTTACAAACTCCTATGAGTGAATTTCTATAGTACTCCAAATCATGGCTTATCACCATCCAAAGTTCATCAGATGCCTAAGATTACCTACTTGTATTTGAATTTTAATATTTTTCTACAAATCCAATTTATTTGAAATTTGGTTCGCCTGTACTTCTAAGCAGTTCAAACAAAAATAAAATATGAAAAATATTTGTCAAAAATAAAATGATGAAAATACTTTTGAAATATTTATAGGGGTAATTTGGTTTTATCATGTGAATTGTTTTTTTATATGTTATTTAGGTGCACCTCATTGAGGCACACACCCCCACAAAATTTGATGTTTATCCAGATTGTAAAATTATTCGAAATCAAATACTCAGATAATTGTGACTGTCTGATGAATTTAGGACGGTATGAGTGAAATACTATAGAAGTTCACACATGAGTGTTTTTAAGTGTTCTTCATACATATACAGACACACACATATCCACACACATGCATGCACACATATATATATACACACACGTGCATGCACGCGCATGTATGTACACACACGCGCATGCACGCACATATATATACATACACACGCACACACATCTACGTACACACAGACACCTATATAGAGGAAAAAGCTACCAAAAGGTTGTCACCTAAATATATAGTAGTTTAGGTTATGCTACCCATTAGATTGGATGATTGACAATGCATGTTACTATTTGAATTTAATTTAAATTTTTTTTATGTTGGATGAGATGAAATTTTTGTGTGTGAGCTCTACGTAATAAGCCGCATAAAAGAAAAATATAAACATATATTTCTCAAAGTTAAAATGACCAAGCTACCCCTGGAATATGGCAAGGGTAATTTGGTCATTTTAAATCTTTATGTGGTGTGTGATGGTGTCAAGTACATGCTCCTATAATTTCTGCTTAATCTGATTTATAGATAAAAGATTGAAATTATAATTGTAACATGCATTTTCAGCAATCCGATCATCAATCTGATGGCCGGAGTATATCCTAATCTACTATTCATTTTAGGTGAACCTATTGGTTGTTTTTGCGCGCACACACACACACACACATATATACACATACATACATAGAGTTGTTCTAAACAATTGGCATCCTTGTTGCAATTGTTTTTCCATTGAAATGGGCTGTTATTGGTTTCATTGTTCTGAATGTGGAGTTTATATGATGATCCTACTTGAGAAGGGGTAATATGCTTGTGTTGTTTAGAATAGCTAAGGCTATAGTTTGTATCAATGTTAAAAAACAAGGCTTGTACTCGCGGCTTGGCAGGATCTTGAGTCGGATCGTTTGTACAGATTCAGCAGAGTCTGCCAGGGAATCAGACAAGTTCTATACAAATAATAGAGATAAAATATAGGAACTAGGCAAATTTGGTCGGTTCCTACTCGGACTCGGCACCCTATTGAGTCCAAGTGACTTGGGCGAGTCAGAGTGGACTGGCCAAGTTTTGGAACACTGGTTCGTATTGTTATGGGTTGTTTTGGAAGCATTTGTGTTTTGACTCACTGTTGTTGTTGTATGCCTTTGCACCTTGTTGGTCAAGGTTTCTCATTTTAGAATGTAGAATACAGATATTTCCCTTTCTATGCTTCAGAAATGGAACCTGGAAATCCTAATTCCAAACTTGTATATTAGCTATAGTAAACCAAAATCTGAATAATGAAAAACTTTGTATTAGGTTACGTAGATACCATACTCACTCACATAAATGACTTGAAGAAATGACTAAAGTACTGTCATGTCTAATATATGTGAGTAGCTATAAACAACTGACTGATCCCAAAAAAAAAAAAACAACTGCACATGGAAAGGTATTTAATAACAGCGGATTCACAAGATAATCAACACAACCCGTAACACCCAACAAACTCTGCATCGCTATGCTTGGAGTATGTTAAACTTAAGGGGTTTGGTATATCATCCAAGTGCTTAGGAGCATTATTTTTTAGGGGATGGAAGCAAATGCCACAGCAGATGCCTTGGTTGATGAAGGGCCCACACTTTGGCTAAGGAAGCCGCATAACTATATAGACTAATTCAATATATGACAGAAGGTATCTCAGGTAGAACCTTTATAGCGTTCCTTAGACATAGCGGCAAGTGATGAGCGTTCACCTTCTTTCTTAGTAGCCTTAGAACAAGTCAATGAGCTAAACCCTAGTGTAGACTTGCTCTACATGGGCTACACAAGCCAGGCTGTTCGCCTTTTTATCTTTGGTATCCATAGACAAAGCCTATTTATTTGGTTCTGTGGCTTCCTTAGTCTATGGGCGAACAGACCACCTATTTTGATCTAATGAACTAGGGGTAGCTGAGATGTGAGCCTTACTTTAGTATAGCAGAAATCCTTGAGACTAATTACGAAGAACCCATGGGTGAAACTAAGTGGTGGTCCGAACCGACTGATGTTGAAGAATCAGCGAATGAGTTGTGGTTAGGGGTGAAATGCCACTCAAACCCAGAGCTAGCTGGTTCTCCCTGACATGCGTTGAGGCATGGCAGTTGACTGGACATCTAGGGGTAAAGCACTGTTTCGGTGCGGGCAACCCAAAGTTTTTTGTATTAAACTCATTGTAACCTTGGTCTTGATGCTAGGCATTTTTGCTTCCCTTTTGTTCTCACCTTAGTGACCTGGTTTGCCCAACCAAGGGGTCAATTCTGCTCCGAAATCTCGCTTCTATGCTCCAGGGAAGGGAATATACTACACTGTATACTAATATTGTATATACTATGCTACTATACTAGTTAAGTTCTCGTGGGGCCCTCGATTTTTAACCATATGTAGTTCGATCCTGTATAGCCTATCATTTGACCTCAATTAAGTGTGGGTCGAGCTCGCTCACATGTTGGGATTTAGATCTCTAGTCTTCAAGGTGTATGGACTATGATCCCTACCATAAGGAGCTTACTTGCTTGTCGGGATTCCTTGGTCCCAATCTCGACCCCAATCCCAACGATTATGTTCCTCACCTTTGTATAGGTGACTCATTCATGTAATACCTTATTACTTCAATATAGTACTTATTTTCCAAAAGAAAGAGAAAAGGGTTTTAGTGGGTTGAGTTCTTGTTTGAAGAATTAGTGAATCTGTGATTCAATGGTTGCCATCTGTTGATTATTGCTTTTTTAGAGATGACATTGGTGACAGCTGCATTCTGATGTTGACTCTGTTCTGGTTTGATGTATGGTATCACAGCTTAAATGTGAAAGAAGAATTTTATGTGTTCTCAGTAAATAATAGAAGTTTGCTTTGGGACCTTGATTTTCTTATGGACTATTTTGGGTTTACCCATTCTTATTCTTCCTAATTATGAACTAGAACTTTATATTCTTGATTCCAGAGTGTCTTCTTTGGGTTATTTTATTTCACAGAAGTTGCTTAATGTTGTTTATTACTATTCGTATGTCATGCAGTCTCCTGCTAGTTGATTTTCTTTTATCTTTTGCATGTTTTGGTGCAGAGAAAATCCAGAGACTGTGAAGAGACTGTTTGGAATTGAGCTTGTCAGTAGGTGAGTATGGGAATCCTAGATAATAATTTTTTATGTTTACAATGTTATGAAACATGTTTGGGAATATTCGTTTTCCTTTGTTGAAAAACCATATTTCTATCACAACGAAGATGGACATTGCCCCACTTCCAACCTCTGTGTACCTAAGCTAACTGCTGAAAATTTGTTTGGAATGACATAATAATTTTTAAAATGGTATAGGCCATAAGATAATGAGTTTACTAGAAATGTCTGTTAAGTATTGAAGAATCAATCTCACTTCTCAATTCTCAATTCCACGCTCTTCATTAATTTAGCTGAATTTTTTGCGACAGAATCAGGTGCCTCTGCTCCTGTTTCTTGGTGAAGTTCACGTGCATGAAGACCTCAACCCACACTTCTGGGCATGCTCATGATCTTTAATAACACTGCTAAGACTTGTTCTGGTTTAGGGTTTTTGTTGGCTTCCTTCAATATTTCACTTTGGCACCTTTTCTTGTTCGATACTGGGTTATAATGTCCATATTACTAGTAGGCATATTCCCCTAGTTTTTTGTCCTCAATCCTCCTTTACGAGATGGGATCTTTGATCATTGGCGAGATCATGGAAATGAATCCAATTTTAATTAAGATAATGAATCCTGAAGGCTTAGGTGGCACTTACATCAGTCCATAATTCTTAAATGCCATTGAAAGAGGACGATGAGTTGAAAAGCCATCATATTCTACATGGTTATAGATCTGCTTTCAGTTTTGTACTATCGTACTCTACGGTGTTATTTTATCTACTTGCATGCTTTGTACAATGTCAGTATTGTACTGAAGTACAGTTTGACATTCTTTCCTCCCAACTCTTCATGGATGATAGACTGGAGATATTAACTAAGGAGAGTTTGCTTACTAATTATTGGTGTTGATCTTAAGTTTTGGCTTTAGCAAAGGGCATCACTTGGTTCATCTACCATGGATTATATGAGTTTACAAGATGCCGACAAGAAATTCCTGCCAACAGAAATGGTAATCAATGTCAATGTGCTTTGTTCTATCATCCAAGACCAGATTTGAAGTAATTTGGATAGCATTGAGGTTGTCGCTATCATGTTTCTTATTGCTTTGGGAGATAAGAGAGGTACCAAGAAAGGCATAATAACTTGTGGCGAACAGTTATCTGAGCATCCAACCCAGCATGAATCAGAATAAGATGTGAGTTGAAGTGGTTTGAAGATAACATTAGAAAACCTTTCTCAAGATAGAAAAGAATGCATCCAATGCTGTAAGATGTTACCGATAAGTGTGGCTTCGGTAGTGATATTGTATAGTTGCTACTACATGCATGCTCTTTACCTGGGTGATTCAAATAAAATAGGTCCTAAACTAGCCGTTGATACCAAGTCAGAGGACAACAAGATCACCCATCTGAGTGGATAACTTCACATTCAACTCAAGTGGAGTATCCACTCTCTTACTTTCTAATGTTCCAAAGTAATAGCATTCTAGGTGTATACTGTGGAACGGTTGTGAGTACTATTGAATATACTGAGTTTGGTGGCTGTTTTGGCTATCAAAATCACATCTGTGAATGAGTGGTTTTTGAACCTTTGTTTAATGGTTTTGTGGAGAGACAAATTATTTTCAACAACAATAGGTCTACATCAGGGGTCGCCATACCTCTTTGTCTTAGTTATGAACGACTTAACTAGGCAACTACAAGATGAGGTATGTGGTGTATATTATTCGCAAACGATATAGTTTTGATTTATGAGACTTGAAGCGGTGTCAACACAAAGTTAGAACTTTAGAAGGATTCTCTAAAATCTAAAGGTTTTAAAATTAGCCGGACTAAGATAGAGTATATATGTATTGCAAGTTTAGTAATAATAGGAGTACGGATGTGGAAGTAGTTAAGATTGGTAGCCAAGAATTACTAAAAAGAACGCACATTCAATATCTTGGGTCAATGAAGGAAAATTCGGCCGCCTTGCCACCTAGGTGCCCATTTTCTCAAACCGCCTAGGCATTGACTAAGAGGTATGCTCCAGGCAGGTTCATCTAGGCGCCCGCCTAGGCAGCTTAAAAGGCGGGCACCACCTTGACCAATCAAGGTCGAGGGGGGAAAATGCCCCTCGACCATTGGGTAAATTTGTCACCCCCCCCTCCAAAAAGGGGATGAAATGGTTTTGGGGGCTATTCTTGTCCCCAAAAATGTTTTTAGTGATGTTTAGAATGAGAAAAGCCTTGAAAAAAATAAAATTTGAAGATTTGTAGAGAGATCAAATTTTTTTGAGCAAATTAGGGTTCTATTACCTTTTGGTGACCAATATGCCCAATATTACAAGCACCACCCCTTCCCTCAGCCTTTTTTCCCCTAAGTTGGCCCCCTGTCTGGCAATGAAAACACCGGACATGGGGCTATTCTTTCCTAGTTCTTTGCTGTCTGGTGTTCGAAATACCGGATAGCTGTCTACGATCCCTAAAACCAGCGAGTACTCTCTTCCCATCATTTTAAAGAGAGACAGAAAAAAGTGCAAAACATAAAATATTTATTACAACTGTTCACTTTATTCGAACCACCACCCTAAGAAGCACAAAACAATAGCGATTAATTCAAGAAATAAAGGGGAAGGACAAGAAGAGAAACATAAAAATATCAATTAGAGAGAGAGTGGACACGACCTTTAGTATCAGACTCCAGAATTCTAAAATACAGTCTACTGATATATTCCTTGGCAGTGCAATTCATGAAATTAAGAAAAAAAATGGAGCATTATAATTATAAAGCAGTTCAATGAAGCTGCCAAAACCTAATTGTCATGTGACTGCATCATCGCTTGAATTTTAAAGTTTCCATTTCTAACAACAGCAATAACAATGACAACAACAATCGAATAACAACAATAAGATTTCCACCAAATGTGAGATGCTACAGCTTATCTCTTTCAAGCCATCAAGAATGTACGCTGCAACTGATGCCCACAGTAGTAGATGAAGATTACGCTCCTTTGCAGTAGCAGCAACAAATAAACCAATCGTAGAAGATGGTGATGCCAGAGTTTGTTTCCTTTGGCTGGTTCGCTTTGTCTGTCTCTCTCTAATCGATCTTTTTCTATTTCTCTTCTATCTATTTCTTGAATTGATCACTACTATTTTGTGCTTCTTAGGGTCGTTGTTCGCATAAACTAAATAATCATAATGAATATTTTGTTTTTTGCTCTCTTTTTGTCTCTCTTTAATAAAAAGACGGGAAGAGAGAGCTCGCTAGTTTTGGGGATAGCAGATAACTTTCGGGTATTTCGAACATCGGACAACAAAGAACTAGGAAAGAATAGCCCCCCTTGTCTGGTGTTTTCACTACCGGTCAAGGGGTCAACTTAGGGAGAAAAAAAGGCCACGGGGAGGGGGGGTGGCGCTCGTAATATTGCCCGTATTGGACACCAAATGGTAACATACCCCACCCCAATATGGTCTGTACGTAATTTGCCCGAATATTTTTCAACCTCCTCGAATGCTCACAAAATGAAAGGATATTTATCCCCAATTTTTTTTACGCTTATAGTGGTTGTAAAATTGAAGATTTAGGAACCCAAACTTTCCAGTTTGGGTCAATATTGATTCCATTTCAAGAAGGTATGGCATCAAGCACTATGAGTGCTACTTGATCCCAAACATACAGAAGGGAGAAGGAAGTGGCCTAGGAAAAGGGGAAGGGGAAGGGGAAGGGGAAGAAGAAGGTGCAGATGAAGAGGAGGAGGATGCAGACTCAGAGGAAACAAGGGAAGAAGGTTTTTATGTGGAGAAGGATGACTCTGATGATTGGCATCATCATCAACTTCAGGTGCATTGGATGCCGGAAGTCGGCCTCATGTTGCTAGTGTTGATGAAACTCAACCTCATAATTGAGTTCATCATATTTGTCGGATGTGACTTTTTTTTGTTTTATGACTTATGAGTATCTGTTGTGACTTGTGAGATTTAATGGACATCTCGAGTTGCTTTTACCAATTGGGCCTTCAAGAAACAATATTTCCATAGGATGATTGTAGCTGAGATGAGGATGTTGAGATGGATGAGTGAGAAGACAAGAAGGGATGAAATTCATAATGCATACATTAGGGAGAACTTAGATGTGGCTCCAATAGACGATAAGATGAGAGAAAGTAGACTTAAGTGGGCTGGCCATGTGCAGTGCAGACCTAGTACAACACCTGCTAGGTGGTGCGAGTTGGTTTTAGTAGAACTGTAGAAGGCTCAAAAAGTGTAAGGGGTATACTCAAAAGGACAAGGTTGGAAGTAGTGAGAAAAGATATGAGGACTTATGGCCTCAATGAGGGTATGGCTCTTGATAGAGCAGAATAACGAATCATGATTCGTGTAGTTGAACCTAAATAGGTGGGAAAAGGATCTGATGAAAGTGGAATATTGCATGCCTCCCCAAGAACGACATCCTTAAAAAAGGAAAGGATGGTGTGAGTCCAATTAGTAGACGAGTTTTGACGAACTGAGTAATTGTAGGCTTGTTAAAATGTTTATTTGTCATGTGACTTTTATGTTACTTTGCATTTTGCAAGTAAACAGGATCCAGAAATGGAGCGAAACAATGTGTTGTAGAAGTGTTCCATGACAAGTGTATTAAAAAGTTCTTTTAGTCATGATTAATGATCAATAGAAATAGGGATGGCTATGGGCTTGGACCCGGACCCGGACCCAAACTGAGCCCCGACGGAAGCGACCTGGGTCTGGGTATGGGCCCAAAATATGGACCCGGCTGGTCGGATCCGGGTCCAAGTCCAAATCCATGTAGACCCAACGCGAATAGTTATGATATTTAAATAATATTTGAATAAGGGATTGTATACAATGAGACCATTTACCTTTGGTACAAGGAGGTCACAAGTACTTGCAACCATCCGATGTCAAATCTAATGGCTTGGGTGTGTCTAAAAATTCGAGAAAATTTCTTTTGAACTTTGAGCTTGGTCAATGAAATAAATGTAGCCACCCAATTTCACATCCAATGGTCAATATTAATTACGACCACCTTGTACCAAAGGTAAATGGTCTCATTATATACTTTCCCTTTGAATAAATAAATATAACTCTATTTTTATAGTTATGATGGTTAAATAATGCATATAAATTTTACATATTTACAAAATATATTTAAATATATAGATATTTTGATTTTGGGGTTTAAATAATGCATATAAATTTTACATATTTACAAAATATATTTAAATATATAGATATTTTGATTTTTGGGTTGGGTCTAGTCTTTTCTGGATCTGGGTCCCATATTATATTTTCGGGGTCTGTAGACTCTGGACCCAGCAAGGTCTTGGTCAGTTCTGGGTCCCCGGACTGGACCTAGATCGGACCTGTTGCCACCCCTAAATTGAAGCACACCCTTGGGAGTTAAAAGGATATCCAAGTAATCTGATGATAAGAGAGAAACCTAGATAATATCTTTCTGAGACACTAGATGCTCTAGGATGTTCATGGATGTTTTCATCTGCTGGTCATTCGGCTGCATCACTACATGAACATCTTACAGAACCATTTACAATTATAACTCTCACTTTCTGTGTGTGTATGCATCTGCACACACATAAGCACATATGGCCATGCTTCCGAAGACCCCATCTGTATTATATCTTTGGGAAGCTTTCGAAGTCATGATCGGATTGCTTATTGAGTGTTTTCTGCAGTTGGTAGAAATTTACAGGGAGATGCTTTGGCTACCTTTTGTATGGAGCATCACATGTTCGTAGGTTGGATTTGAGATCTAATTTCTATTGTTCAGTCTTTTAAATGTGATGGATGCAACTACTGTTTATACAAAAGATCCCATGTTGGGATGGTTTCATGAGCACTCCTCTATTCATGTTTAGTGCAAGTCTACAAGATTCTCAAGAGCTTGTTGTAAAATCTCTTCTAACTGATGGCAGGGTTCACTGCAAGGAAAGCAGTGAAGAAAGTCCAGAGACAGAGTCCGTATATGCCCTAAAATGTCACATATCACAGGAGGTGAACCACTTGCATGAGGGCCTAAAACATGTAAGCTCTTTTACCATACTTTTATTTCAGGGATTCCATGTCGTTCATTTTTACCTGGAGGGACTAAACTCCAAATCTCCTAGAGGAACATTTGTGGTATGGTATTATAAACCATTGATTCTGTGGACTGCAGATATGAAATGGTCGTCATATTAAGTGTCTTGTTTCCAAAGTTACTTTTTTTTATGAACTACATTAAACTCTTAACTTTGCAGTCACATTTTGGTTTGTTGTTGCATCTGATGCTTATAGTTGTTTTTTTCTCTTCCCCCTCTTTTTTTCACGTGCATGTTTATCAATATGCAGTAGAAAGGTGCCTATTGTGCTGCAGAGGAAGCACCCTCTGGGTGTCTACGAGGGTGGAGAGTAGCCAGTTGGCTTCGATGTTCCTGCAACTAATTTTCCCTAAACCAAAGGTTTATTGGGCAGATAAATACCACTGGTTTAGGGAAAAAACATCATCTCTTCCCATTTAAATGGAGAAAATGCTTTACTACAAACTAGTTATAGGCCTGAACGCTTAAAACTAATTCTGTTCCTAATATCAACTTTCCAAATGGAAAAAAATGATACTTAAAATTTGCGATTACCAGAATTGAAAAATTGTAGCATGTATTTAAATCAATTCAACCTCATATTAACAGCAATGCATATTCCAATGATATGGCACAAAAAGGTTTGTTTTTTTTTGAGAATGTTAATGGTTAATATTATAACCGAGGGAGTATGATATTCCAATGATATGACACAGAAAGGGTTATGAGTGAAATCAGAACATGACGGCTCCACCCCTCATCTCCCTCCCCACCTCTTTTGGTCCCAACCTCGCTAACCTTTACAAATCCTCTCTAGTCGGAGTCTTCCACCCCCAGCACCATAACCATAAAGGAGTAGATAGATGGGCTAAGGATCTTTGGAAGGAACCTCAGCTCAAGCGTAGGCCCTTAGCAGATGGGTCTTACTTGTTCTCCTTTCCATCTGTTGCAACGGCGGTCTCCATCCTTCATGGTCCCTCCGTGAGCACCTTCAAGGGAGCTTCCCTTCACCTCGCTCAATGGACTGAAGATTTGGGAGCCTTACCTCGGCAAAAAACTTGGATCACGGCCTCTGGTATTCCCCTACACTCCTGGTGCCTAGACACCTTCAAAGCCATCGGTAACACTTGTGGCTCATTTGTAGCGGTTCATTGGAAGTCGATGGAGAACCTCCCGCTCAGGTCTCTTCTCCTCATAGTAGACATCCTTGACCCCCAGTTCATCCCACCTTTCCTCTAGCTGGAAATGGCTAGAAATTATTTTCGGATTCTCATTTCTTGGTCGACGGCTTCTCCCGCCTCCACACGCTTCATTTCTCCGATGAAGCAGTCGCTTAGGGTCACTTCTCTCGGAGAGATTCCAACCCAGCCAGAGGAGGCGGAACACTCCTTATCGCCCCACCATGCTTCCAAAATGTCTGTTAACACCCTACTTTCCAGGATTCTTGATGGCCTACCCTGAAAATTCACCGCGGTCTATGGTCCCAACTCAGACAATGACCGTCTTCTTTTGTGGGAAGAACTCAACCATGTTGTGACCCTATCCAGTCCCATTTGGTGCATAGGGGGGGCTTTTAACGTTACGAGGTGGTCCCACAGAGAAACACCTCAACTAGAATCACCCCGGCTATGTTAGCTTTCTTTGACTTCATTGCCCTCAACAATTTGGTTGACCTCCCTAGTCAAGGAGCCCAATTCACCTGGTCTAGCCACTCTTCCAACCCCACCCTCTCAAAGCTCAACCGATTCCTAATCTCAATCGACTGGGACTCAAATTTACCTGGGACCCACTCTTTGGCACTTCCCAAACCTACCTCCGACCACTGTCCTATGCTTCTAGACTCCAAGCCGGTAGAGTTTGGACTCAAACCCTTCAGGTTTGAATTGGCTTGGTTAGAAGAATAGTCGCTCTTCAACCTACTTCTTGAATGGTGGTCCACTCTGTCGAATTTGGTAGATGGTTGGGCTGGCTTCAAACTACAACGAAAGCTACAACTTTTGAAGCCTCACTTAAAATCCTGGAGTAGGAGATTACCGGTGGTTTTAGGACCTTAGAAATCTGCCTCTCTGCAAGCCCTCCAAACTCTTGACTCGCTAGAAGAATCCAAACCCCTCTTGGCCCAGGGATCCACTCTCAGAGATGATCTGAAGCTCCAATATCAAGTCATCTTAAAAAAAGAGGAAATTTTTTGGTATTAGAGATCCAGAATCAAGTGGCTTAAGGCTGAGGAGCTCAACGCTGGATTCTTCCATAAGTCAGCCAATTGGAGGCGCAAAAACAATTCAATCACACCCCTTGTGGTAGATGGCAACCTTTTGGACCAACCTCGTGAAATTGAGCAAGCCATCCTTGGCTTTTTCCAAAACCTCTTCTCTACCCCCCCAGTTCCTCGACCTCCTATGGGGGACATCGAGTTCCTAGTTCTACCACAAGACAAAGCAAATTGGCTAGAAAGACCTTTCTCTGAACCTGAAATCGTAGCTGCCATCTTCGACCCAGACTCTGTTAGGGCCCCTGGATCTGATGGCTACTCCATTGTTCCATTCAAAGTTTTTTGGGGATCTTTCAGAGAGTACTTCCTCAAACTGTTTGACGAATTCTACTTTGGGGGTATCATTAATAGGGCTATGAATGCCACCTTCTTCACTCTCATTCCCAAAGTAGAGGGGGCAACCCAATTGAAGGACTTCTGTCCTATTAACTTGGTGAACTCCACCTACAAAATTCTTGCCGGTCGCCTTAAAGAAGTCCTCCCCCTAGTCATTTCCACCACCCAAAGTGCTTTCATCAAGGATCGTCAAATCCTAGATGGGGCCTTAGTAGCCCATTAATGCATTCACTCAAGACAACTGGCCAAAGCCCTTGGAATTGTCGTGAAGCTGAACTGGGAGAAAGCCTACGATCACGTAGACTGGGATATCCTAAAAGTGTCTCAGTCCAGGATGGGATTCGGCTCCAGATGGAGAGGATGGATGAGAGCATGCGACTCTTATCCACATTTCTCTATCATCATTAATGGCTCACCAAAAGGATACTTCCCATCTACTAGAGGCCTTAGACAAGGGGATCCCCTCTCCCCCTTCCTTTTTGCCATCGCGGCTGAGTCTTTCAGCAGGTCCATTTCCAGAATGTATTCGGCTGAACAATTGCATAGCTTTTCGGTAGGTATTCAAGCCCCAACCGTATCCCACCTCCAGTACGCAGACGATACTTTGGTATTATGCATTGCTACCACAGAAGAGGTTAACAAGCTAATTTTGTTTCTCCGGTGCTTCGATTACGCTACTGGCATCAAAGTTAAGTTTGACAAAACCAAGATGATGGGGGTTAATATTGATTCAACAACCCTATCCACCTTTGCTGAAAGTTGGGGTTGCAAGGCCGAAGCTTTGCCATCCAAATACCTAGGTCTGCCCCTCTGTTTAGGCAAACCGAAATTGAGGTTGTGGTCTCCTATCATTGATAAAGTGGACCACAGCCTAGCAGGATGGAAGGGTCGCTTCCTTTCCCCGGGAGGGAGGCGAACTCTCATCAAGGCCACTTTGGCTAACATCCCGGTCTACCAAATGTCTCTATTTCGCATGCTGGTGGCAGTTAGCTCCCGGATCGAAAAGTTAATGAGAAGGTTTTTCTGGTCAGGTGACGGGGCCAGCAACAAATTCCACCTGCTTGCATGGGACAAACTCTGCCAATGGAGGCAAAGGGGAGGTTTAGGGATCAAAAACCTCAGAACCCAGAATTTAGCCCTCCTTGGTAAGTGGTGCTGGCGCATGACGAACCTGAGGAATCAACTATGGATAGATATTCTTAAGCACAAGTATCATCTTCCTAGCACACCGTGGTTACAAACTGCAGGACAAAGCAAAGATCCTCAGGCATTCTGTTCTGGCAAGACCTCTGGTTAGGCCACACCCCTTCCAGGGACAGGTTCCCTGACCTCTTCTCTCTGACCCAAAATCAAGGGGCCACAATAGCTGATGAAATGCTGTCAACTGGATCCTCTCACTCGTGGAACCCATCATTTAGAAGAGCTCTTAATGATTTGGAGTTTGGGGGCTTCACAACCTTAGCGGCAAATCTACACGCCTGCTTCCTCCCACCAGCTGGCTATGATCGCATGATCTGGCAACCGTACCCTCCGGCCTTTTCTTGGTCTCCTCTTTCTATCGCAGCCTCTCTCTGCCCCCCACTTTTCCTTTAGCATCTGTGGCCATAGCCGCTCAAGCATGGGACTCCTTCGGCCCCCCAAAAATTCAGATCTTCATGTGGTTGGCTCTCTCCCAGAGAGTCCTCACAGTAGATCAATTGCAGAGAAGGGGCATTTCGATACTCAATCGCTGTGTCTTGTGCCTCGCAGCTGAGGAAACAAACAATCACCTTTTGCTACACTGTCCCTTTGCCTTCAATCTGTAAGGGGCAATCCTCAAGCTCTTTAAAGTCCAGTGGGTTCTATCGCCTGAGGTACCTTTCATCTATTCGGCTATCAAACCCTTTCCCTGGCCAAAGGCAGGGGTATTGCTCTGGAAATCCACGGTGGCAGCTGCTCTTTGGGCACTTTGGATTGAGCGCAACAACAGAACTTTCCGGGGGGAGTACTCCCCTTGGAACAAAGTGTTCAATAAGCTCAAGACCACAATCATCTTCTGGGCAACCAACCATAGCAGCTTCAAAGGAATTCCAGCATCGGCGTTCACTCACAATTGGAGTAATGTCCTCCAAGTCAAAAGAGTGTGTCTGTCCAGAACTTTTCGGGGGGAGTACTCCCCTTGGAACAAAGTGTTCGATAAGCTCAAGACCACAATCATCTTCTGGGCAACCAACCATAGCAGCTTCAAAGGAATTCCAGCATCGGCTTTCACTCACAATTGGAGTAATGTCCTCCAAGTCAAAAGAGTGTGTCTGTCCAGATCCACGAAGTGGAAGCCCCCAATGCAGGAGAGCTCAAACTGAATTTCGATGGCTGTTCCATCGGAAACCCGGGCCCTTCAGGCGTAGGAGCCATTCTCAGAGATCACCTCGGTTCTACACTGGCCACCGTTTCCAAACATATAAGCCACACAAACTCTATGGAAGCCGAAGCCCTCGTGCTTTTGGATGGCCTAAAACTCATTCAAACCTTCCACTTAAACTCCGTAGTGGTGGAAGGTGAATCCAAAAACACCATCTCTTGGGCGCAGAGACTTTCTTGCTCATCCCCTCCTTGGTTCTTCGCGCAAGTGTTTGACAATATTCATCCCCTCCTTGGTTCCTCGTGCAGGAATATGTCCATCGTGTGGATGCATACTTGGAGAGAAGAAAACCAGGAAGCTGACACGCTGGCCAAAGAAGCAGCAACGGTGGCGGTCAACTGATTTTTAATTTTTGCTTTTCTTTTTTGTTCCTAGGACCGACCTATTTTATTAGGTTGCTACCCTTTTGTAACCTCCTAAAAAGGACGTGTTCTAGCCTCTTTATCTTATTTGCGCTTGAGCATCCTTTTCTGTGGATCACCAAGGTTTTTTGTACTCTTCTTTCCCCACTATCAATTCAAGGTTAACATTAAAAAAAAATGAAACTTTCCAAAAGCCCAATCTGAACCTTTGGTGCATGGAGTGGGAATGGTCAAACAAGAATTTATGAAAGGTTCAGTTAACGAGGAATATTATTCGAAATCGATATAAAAAATGCTTTTCATATTACTTCAAGTAATAGCAAATAAAGACTTATAAAAATCAAAATTTATCTTCATGTTTCTTCTCTGTCCCCTCTGGTTAGTCTTAGTTTGAGAATAAACATGTCCATCTTTAACGAGATTCATACAACTAAAATTACTGCACAAATATTAAATTTCTTTTTAACAATATCTCTTTTGCTCTTAATATATTTTCGCTTATTTTTTTGTTGTTGTAAAGACTATTTGTTGTGTGGAGTGGGCCTTAGTAGCCTCCACTCCTAAAAGAGGAATATGGGAACCATTGGCTTCTATGCATGGGGTTGTTTCCACCCCAGTCCCCATAATAAATATAGGGAGGAAGGTGGCAAGCTCCTTGATTTGAGTTTACGATATTGGTGCTTCATGTAAAAGCACGAGGGTTGTGTTCTCAAGAAGATGATTCAAGCCTTCTTCATTCCTTTAAACTTGACTTTATTTTACAATTAAATGGCGAGTAATTATATTTTCATCCTTCCCAAACTATATTACCATGCATTTATTCTTGAGTTTCACAGAAATCATGGTGTGTTGATTCATGTTGATTTAATATACATATATATATATATAGGGTCTCAAATCAGAACTAGAGAAGGTTTCTCCTGCTTTGGGTCGCAGTGCAGTTTATTTGAAGGAGTCATGTATCAATGATTTGCCTAGGCAAGTCTCTGACCATTATTCCTTTTTGTTATTCTAATTCTGTCTTTCCTTATGGTTTGCAAATGATGAATGTCCATTTTATCATTTTGCAGGTATTTGACAGTTCAATTTGTTCGATTCTTTTGGAAAAGGGAGTCAAATCAGAAGGCCAAGATATTACGGGTAATCTTAGGTTTTTCTTTTCTTTTTCCCCTTTGATGCAATATCAAGAAGTGTATTAATTATTCTATTGGAGATTTGTATTAGATTTTTATGCATTTTTGGAAAGCTTGGCTTATTTTGGCTGGTATGAGATGTTTCCATTCTATTGTTCAATGCACATGTTTCTATAGACTTTTATGATGGTCAAAATCTTTTTTTATTCGTGGCTTTGGTTGTCGATAGCAAGGCATCTATTTTTCTTTTCATTTATTTGTTTTTGTTATTTTCAGAAAGTGGACTATCCGTTGGAGCTTGATGTTTTTGACCTGTGTTCGGAATCCCTCAAGAGTAAACTTCAGACCCCTCGCCAGGTATGGTTATGAAAGCCTGAAATCTTATGAGAATGTATAGCTAAAACTAAAGCACTAGTAAAGGATTGATATCCTTATAATTAAGTTGGGACATCAATTGAGAAGGAAGTCTTTTGAATTCTCACACAAGTTATATGCTATAGTTGTTTGTGGTATTTGAGTTTCAGCAACCATGCCATATGCATAATTTGTTTTTTGAATGCTTTACTCTGTTTCTGGCTGTTTTTATTTTTTATGTTGCTGACTTTCTAAATTCTCTGTTCAAGATTCTAAGAGATGAAGAAGGTGCCAAGCTTGGATTAAAGAAAAATGAATCGAAGGATAAAGAAGCTCAAACACCTAAAACCGAGGTACCTTTTTTTTTAACAATCAAACACTTTCGGCTGCTAATGCTTTCCATTTCAACAACGTTTACTAGAAGATGGTGCTGCTTGATTTATGGATAAATATATGCTCCGAAGACACTCAATGAACAATAACTCTGCAACCATTTCTAATAGTCATGTGTCTTGATTTGGTTAATGGCACTTACTATATCTCATCAACCGATCTTTCTGATATTCATTGGCTGCAAAACCATTTGAAGATATACAAATGAGATATAGTGACCATAATGGGGATGAACTAGAAAACTTTGGCTTTGGCATTATGAATGTGAACTAAGCTGGAATCTACCCAGTAGGCATAGGGGCATCTGCTGTTGTTGAGCCTGAGCCTTTGAAACTATAGGTGCTGCTGTTTTTGTTAACCTGAGGACTTAGTGGATGATTCCCCTTACAGGGTTGGACATTTACGTTAATTGATCTAGTGAGGAGTCTTTGCCTTTATTTTTTGGTGAAATGGTAGAGTCGTTACTGCTTTTTAAGTTCTTGGAAACAGGAACATGGTAGGAGAAGCAAAGAAAGAAGGTGATCATTCAGTATGAATTGAATTTGCTAATATAACTCGCTTTATTGCCATTGTTTTATGGAAACATAATGTCATCCATATCTGTTTATTATCCAACTGATCCTAATACATTCAATTGGGCCCCCACTATCTAAAATTGATGTCCTCTCCTGTTGGGATACTTGGATGCTGCATTACTGAAAGCTCCTTGAAGCAAAGCATATAGAGGACATCCAAATCTGTGAATGACTTGAATTTTAAACACCATTTTAATTTGCTAGAAGACATCCAAAGCCCAAATAAAAAGATCCAATTTTAACTTGCTAGAAAACATCCAAAGACCAAATAAAAAGATCCAACTACCTCCTACTCAAATTAGTTGGTGTGAATTCCAACTAGAGAGCATTGTTAATGTTAGAGAGCATTAGTGCAAGCCCAAATTCTCTCTCTCTCTCTCTCTCTCTCTCTC
>NW_006499912.1:4719994-4737209 GCF_000471905.2 Amborella trichopoda | reverse complement strand
AGCAAAAATTTTTTATGAACCCTAAAATCGAGCCAAAGAACACATAAACTTTAGAGTCAAAATCAACCCCAAGTCTTTCATTTTTTGAACAAATTGGCCTAGTGATATGATAGATACTTCAATTACGATTTAAATGCCTCAAATATCATGAAGATCAATTCACTATTGAGATTGTTCTCCAAAAATGGCAGATATTTCACTTCATGCAATTTTCAAAACAAAAAAGCAGCAAAAAAAATTCATATAAATAAATATACTCAATGATAAATCAACATATATATTCGATTGATGAAGCCTTGCTGATCAAAATTAACTGATCAATTCAATAAGAAACAATCAATACATCAATCAAACATCATTTTTTTTTCATCGAACACAGTTCTTCAAACAACAACATTTTCAGCCGAATCAACCTTCAAAATTCATATTTTTCGACAAATCGAAATAGAAAACAGTATTAGGCTTCAATAATGAATCAAAGCCCTCCATTTACATACATATTCATGGGGTATTGAAAAGCTCATATTGATAAAATGGCGGAAATTTCACAGTTTCATAAATCCGCCATTTCAATCCACCAAAAAATCATTCTTTTTCAATTTGTGATTCAATACACAGTTATTTATAGAAAATTTCAAGTGTATAAGTGCAATAATTCACAGACAAAAAAAAATCCAGAAAATCGAATAGAAAAAAAGTTACAAAACATGAATCACAAGTTATGTTTAAAATAACGGCCTTTGTGTCAAATAAGGGCCATTATTTAATATGCTATCGTTATGAACGTTATATCGCATGTTTTATCTTTAAACCAGACCGGTTAGCAGAAACTAGCCAGTTTTGAATTAAAACGGCCGGTTCAACATCGAACCGTCTGGTTTTCGTGCTAATTTTTTTTTTTTTTAGAGGTTCTTGAGTTTTTACTAATACTACAAAACCAGCCTTAACGGTAGTCGATACCTAGCCGATTCCGATCTAACTAGTTGGTTCCGATTCGGACCTATCGGTTTTGCGAACACTGGATTGAAGAGAGAGATTATAAACTGAAAATGCAATGATTTTGGGGCTTACGTTATATAAGTTTGTAATAAAAATAAGAAAATAAAAATATTTTGGCTCAAAAAAATTAAGTACGACCAATTTTGAGGGAGAAGGGTTGGCCAATTACAAAATGGCCACATTGTATTCCCCATGGAGGAGGGGTGTTGGTCAATTATAAAATATGAACATTGTGTTAGGGGATTGGTCAATTACAAAATCGGAATATTGTGTTTCCAAATTACGAGTGATTATTATTATTTTTTTATCAAATTAATTCGATAATACGAACACCTCACAATAACTGTACCTTTAAAAGTAAAAAATATTACGCGTTGTTCGAATCATTAGCTTCCCATCCTCTTAGCTTTTTAGCATTTATTGTTCCGTGGATAGCTGTATCTGGGATAGAGTTTGAGATAAAAATAGCCATACATAGAGTTAGAAATACATAAAGAAGATGTCATCTCTTTTGTATTATCGAAGGAGCAGAGTCATTTTATATTAAGAAAATTAATTTTCAAACGATGAAGTACAAATATTTGTGAAGCCACAAGAATCAAGTGGTGAACTACACATATTTGTGAAGCCTGAAGGAAAAAGGAAAGCTAAAAGGTTTGAAAAAGGAAAATTTGATATAAAATATTTGGTTAGGTTTGGAAAAAAGAAAAAAGGGATATAGAACTGAATTTTTATATTATAAAAATTAATTTTCAAATAATGAAGTATAAATATTTGTGAAGCCAGATTTTTATATTATGAAATTAAGGAAAGCTGAAAAGGTTTGGAAAAAAGAAAAAATGGATATAGAATATTTGGTTACGTTTGGAAAAAAGAAAAATTGGATATAGAAGATTTGGTTTTAACCTATACGGGAAAGAAAGAATAGAGCATTGATACTATGAGACCCTTCCACACGACCTCAAGGGATAGCCATTAAATTTGATACAGATCTCTAGAAAAGTTATGACATGGGTGTGGGACTTGACTCTTTTAGAGATTTGTGTTAAATTTAATGGTGATCTGTGGGGTCCTACACACATGGATGTGGAAGGGTCTCATAGGATCATTACTCGAAAGAATATTTTAGGGAGATATGGGTTTTTTACAAAGTGAATTCAAGTATACTCACCATTACTCTATTCGAAAGATCCAAATTAAAGTTAAAATATTAGTCTCTTCCACTTATCCAAGTTAAAATTATCTTTTTTAGAAAAATGTTAACTATACCAGCTAAAGTTAAATTTAATAGCAAGCTCTCAATACTTTAACTCTCTTTCAATTTTCTAATTTGAAAGGATAACTATTACAATTAACTCTCATTCAAGTTCAAAGGGTTCTTGACCTTTACGGGTTTTTTTAGGATGATATTGAGCTCTAAAGTTTGAAAATTGTTTTTTTAGGATGATATTGAACTCTATAGTTTGAAAATTGAAGTTAAAATGGCATTTGCAACAAAATATTTATACGATGGCATCTATAAAGGCGTATTCACATTCAAAGCATGGACACACATAAATAAAGTACCCAATAAAAAGGGCATCTTCCACAAAATAAAGGGCTAAATACATTTTATTTTTTAATATTTATTTCAAAATATACAAATTTTATGGCCATACTTTAAAAACTCAAATTCTTTAAAACTATAGGTGGTATTACATATAGTTTTATATTAAAATTTACTATTATAAATAAAAAGAATGCATAAATCAATTTACCCTGATGGTTTGTAGCAGTTATAACATTTTACTAGTAAAGATAATCAAGTAGTTATGATTTTTCATGAATATCATAATTATACATTTTAAATTTTAAATATTCCAATATTTATTTATTTTTATTATAATTTTATTAATATTAATGTAGTAATTTATGTATTACCATTTTCAAACATGAATTTTCATATTATGAAAACTAATTTTCAAGTTGTCTAAGTAAAAGTATTTGTTAGCGTGAAGGAGAGGAAACTTGATAAGGTTCACTATAAAAAACAAAATAAAAAATTGATTTAACGAAAGAATATTAAAGGGGTTATCGGTTTTAACCTATATGAGGAAGAATATTAGAGGGATTATCGGTTTTTTTAGCAGGTGAATTCAAGTATTCTTACCATCAATCTCCTCCAATGTTCCAAGTTAAAATTATAATCTTTCAATGCTTCCAATATTCTCGATTAAAGTTAAAATTTTCAATGTTCCAAGTTAAACTTAAAATTGATAGCAATCTCTCAATCCTTTAACTCTCTTCCAATTTTCTGACTTCAAAATATGACAATTAACTCTCATCCAAGTTCAAATGAATCTTGAACTCTACCATTTTTTATTTTTTTTTAGGATGATCTTGAACACTAAATTTTGAAAATTGAAGTGAAATGGGATTTGGAATAGAGCATTTATATAGGGCTATTCACAATCAAAACATGGGCCCTAATCACACATAAATAAAGCATGTAATAAAAAGAGCATCTTCTACGATATAAAAGACCAAATGCATGTTATTTTTTAATATTTATGTCAAAATATACAAATTTTATGACCATACTTTTAAAAACTCAAATTCTTTAAAACTACAAGTGATATTAAATATAGCTATATGTTAAATTTTACAATTAAAAAAGAATTAATAACCAATTTAATACGAGATTGTCTTTAGCAGTTATAACGTATTACTAATAAAGTAATAACAAAGTAATTACGATTTTTTTCATGAATATCATAATTGTAAATATTCCAACATGTATTTATTTTTATTACAATCCTGTTAATATTAATATAGGAATCATGTATTATGACAATAATAAGTATAGTTTCATTAATTATAATTATGAAAATTATATAAAATTATTAAAAATATAATTAAATATTATTAATATATTCAAATAATAAAAATAAAATTATATAAATTTGATATATTTAATTTAAAATCAATATTACAATTTTAAGGAAAATTATCACAAATATACCATAATTTCCACCTAAATGAAAAAAAAAAAAAAGGACCTCAACTTTCATAAACCTCGTCAACAATAATAACTATCGCATTTTATACGGTATTTAAAATGCCGTAATAACTTGAAGTAATAGTACGGTACTTTAAGTACCGTAAAATCGAACTTATGTTATACGGCATTTTCATTACCGTAAGGAGTTTGAATTTTTATTGCGGCACTCGAAATGTTGTAATACTATTGAACCTTATAAACCCTAATCCAAAACCATTTTCTACTTTACGATTCTGTTTCTACCGTTTTAGGGGCTCGATTCTCTTTCTCAACTTCAAGATTTCTAGTGTTCAATCTCTCACGGTGTCTCTTTCTCCCTCATTTCACCTCACCTCATCAAATCTTTGAGGTGAGAAATCTCTCCCCAAATTTTTTTTTTTTAGTACTTTGTAGTATTTTAACCAATTTAGGGTAACATCATATATTGCCAATTTTAAGTTTTTTCTTTGATTTGGGGTAATTTTGGTAAAAAAAAAATATTGCTTTTTAGCTTGCTTTGGAATGGGATTTTGGTGTTGGCATTGTTGATATAAATGCTCTGTACTATTTTGGGTTGATATGGCTTTGATTACGAGTTCAAAATAAGCATGAAATTACTCTTTTTTGAAATTTCTTGTTTATTCAATTATTCTTGAGTAGTAATCATGTTCGTGAAACCAGGATGCTCTACATTATATCAATAATATTTGCAACAAATATACGAGTTCTTTATCATGATAAATCTTCATAATTATCTATGAAAATACATATGAAAGTGATTTCTTGTTTGCCTTGTTAGTTACTTTATGTACTAATTATGATTGAATGTGTTTAAGTAGTTTCTTCTTTTGATATCTTAATGGCTACATTGTCCTACATAAAGTAAGAGCATGTTCCTTTTTTTTGGGGAAGATGTAAGAGCATATTCCTTTTTTTTTTGGGAAGATGTAAGAGCATGTCCCTTCTCTTAGTCATTTTACCTTATCATATTGATATTTCATAAATTCTTTTCAATCCATTACTATCTTAAAAAACTAGCTTGAAAACCTATCACTTGTGATTCGTCTCCTAAAAGAAATATCTCCTACCTAAAAATTAGCTTAAAAAACAAAAATAAGTCAAATTGGGAGGTTTTATTGTGCATCTCTATGGGCTATGGGCTTATGTTAAGACATGGCCAATAGGAAATAATAGACAAAGTCAAAGTAAAACCAAAATCATACACATCTGCCTTGATGGTTATCGACTGATTCTTGTGTCATTCATGAGCCACATATCTCCTAGTATGTTCTTTACTGATTGTTCTTTTACTTTGTATGATAGACTAGTAGTAGTCTATTTACTATGAGTTTGTTGTTTACGATGGTTTTTTAAACAGGGATCATAGCAGAAGGTGCACCTTGCCCGGGAGGTCATGAGATTCCTACATTGCTCAATAGACAGAGTCAACATATATCACAGAAGATCTGGGAAGGAGATGTATGTACAATTATTTCAAATTATATTATTTATCTATCATGTTGGTTAATCAATTTATTTATTTTAATATTTGAAATCACAAATTCCATTTCAGGATCGGGAAAGTCCCCTCAGGATTGATGAGAATGACAATGCAGTTACTGTATGGCGTTTAACAAACAATGATCAAATCGATTTGGTCAAGAGATTAGGATTGTATCATCTAACCATAATTCTGATGAATCACTAAGACAATGGCACATTGTCAGCTATAATCGAGAGGTGGCATACAGAGACGAACACCGAACACTTCAATGTAGATGTCAGAGAGATGATTCCTACTCTTGAAGATGCATAGAAAATTCTCTGGCTAAGGGTGACTAGTGTAGCTGTAACTCTTATGAAAGTTGAGAAGTACAAGGATTATATAAGCCGCATGCTATGATAGGTGTCACGAGGTTCTAATCATTTTATTATCCGACTGACATGATTGAGGAACACATTTAAACAGCTGCTACAAAACTATAACCACAATACCCTGTTACAACACTCCTATACCTAGTTGGCTGCACATTCTTCATGGATTCCACAAATGGATCGGTGCCTATTATATATTTACAGCTTTTTTAGAATATGGATGTAGCTGGTCAGTATGCATGGAGTGCAGCTGCCCTAGCTTTTTTGTTTCGCGTGTTGTCAAAAGTTGTTTATCCTGATCACCAATATCTAAGCGGATCAGCCCATCAATTATTGATAATGCTAGTATGTTAATGTTTTGATAGCTTTTTTAAAGTTTTTATAGATATTTGGTTGTAATACTTTTTTTTTTTATACGTTCATTTCAGTGCTAAGCGTACAAATATTTCAAATTGTTGCACCCAATTCCCAAAGAAATAAGTGTAAGACAACCTAGATCCCTCAAGTGGACCCCTCTAGAGAGTGGGATAACTCTCACAACTGCCCTCTCCACCGGTTATATAATTTGGAGATGTTTGATGTAAAATGATTGTATCTACACCTCCGAAAATATGTATTTGCTCAATATTTCTGATGTTGTAACATGATCCAGTCATAGGCCTCAGGATTTGCACTCTTAATCTTTACCATGTACTCATCGAAAATTGACATAGATAATGCACATGCAGCTTTCCAATAAAGCTTTGTGAGAGCCAAATTTCTATAGACCATTTTGAAGTTATCAGCAATGTGATTCATACAATAGCTCTGCTCACTGGTTGAGAATACTTTTTCAGTTGCGATTTGCAACCCGTTCTGACGATCTGAGACAATAGTCAAAGCTGGCGAATCATGCCTCTCGCCAAACTGCTCATTGAGATGCTCTAGAAACCAAGTCCAACTTGGTGTATTTTCACTCTCAACCACTGCATATGCTATATGAAATATATTTTCATTCGTATCTACCCCAACTGCATCCAATAGTATCCATTTGTATCTTCCCTTAAAAAATATCTCATCTAGTCCCATCAGTAGCCTGCAACCATACATAAAATCATACAAACATGGACGATTGCCTATAAACACGCACTCAAACCTATCATGATCATCTATTTCAATAACCATTAAGGTTCCAGGGTTAGTGATTCGGATCTTATGAAGGTACTTGGCTTGGCAAGATCCTTGTATGACTTCATATGGGAACCCTCATTTATCTCTTGTGCAACCTCTTTGCCCCACCATGCATGTCGGTAAGATAACATGACATTGCGATCACGTTGTATATCATTAATAACACCTCTAGGTATCAGTTTGATCTTGTTTGCTACCCAGTGGCTTCAAGCAAGCGGCTAACGAACCTTACCTATTGCTCCGGCACATGAGTGCATGTTTACAAAGTTGAAGAAACCCTCCAACAGTACACTTGTCATGAACACCCATCTGTAGCACACCTCACCCATACACGTCTCTCCTCACTTTTTATAAACTTCATATTGAAGTTTTGTGTTATGGCATAATCAATAAGGTGATTACGACATGCCTATACGTCATCAAAATCCTAACCCTATCGACGTACAACTTCGTGACGGTCAATCTTGGGGGGGCTTTCTATCGGATTGATATCGTCAATATATCGCTCGATTTATGAATCTTGTTCATCTTCTATGCTTATGCCAGCAGCACATTCATTCTGAACTACTTGCTTCGGTCGAAAACTGTTGTCGAAAAAGAAATTGAAGAATTTCATTACAAACTTCTTACATGACCAATCTTAATGGACCATTATTGAGCACTGTTAGTGGTCGATAATTAATAGAGTCGGTGTCAATAGGTCTGTTTGATCATACAAAGCGATGTGAGAAGTCCCTTCCACCCTATTTACAATGTTGTCATCATCATTAATACATATCATATTACTGTTACTTAGTAACCCTTGGTCAATATACCTAATAGTCATAGTACTTGGGGCATAATTTGATACTTTTGACAGGTGAGCCTTTACTTGATCGAATGATAGGATCCCCCTAAAAAATATAACCTCCATGCCCCCACCGTCACAAAAAATACGTCAATCATTAGATTTCCTCTTGAAAGAACCACCAAAGTATAAAACAATTTTCACTTTGTTGTCACTCATTATTGTTGCGTACAAGCTTAATCACTGTAGATAAATTTCATAAAGAAACAAATATAAAATACTACTGAGAAGTTTCAAAATACTTATATATAATGAGGAGGTTGCATTATATAGGTACATTAGATTACAATGCAGATGCCATGATATAAATACAAATCTAAAACTTATTTATGCAACATTTTAATCAAAAAAATTACAATAGCCAACCTAACTAAATCAAGTACTATAGAAAAAACAACACAATATTTCTTGTAAAATGTTCCTATCGCAAATCGAAGGAAATATAATTACAAGATTGACGATTTTGATGACATACCTATAAAATAGTGTTGTCGTGTGTATTTTATACTCACGGATTGAGAAATAGCTCTCAGAGACCTCATTCAAAGATTGAGAAATAGACGGATGATAGAAAATAGATGAGAGATATAAGAGGCTAAGGAAGAGAGAGATATATATATATATATATGAGAAAAGAGGCAAAGGAAGAGTGATGTGGGGTTAGAGAGAGTGGGATGGGAAGATATAGGGTTTTATGATAAAAAATCATGAAAATGGCAGGAGAACTTTAGAAATAATTACAATTATTTTTTATACCGTATAATCACCAAACAAAGTTATGGTACATTTACTACCATAATATATGTGTGAAAGTATTGCAGTAATTCGAGTACCGTAACAAATGTTGGAGACCTTACAGTATTCAAAGTGTCATGGTGCTTCACGGTATTATGGCTACCGTGAAAGTTATTTTAGCAAAAAAATTACCAAAAATAAGGAACAAGGGTGTGGATGAGGGTTATGAAAATTGAAGGTTTTTTTTCCAATTAGGCAAAAATTAAGACATATTTGTGATAATTTCCCTAATTTTAACTGTCAAAGTTGGGTGGGCGAAGTGGGGATGAGCAACTGAGACTTTATGTGATCGCCGCATACCAACAAAACTGAAGGGCAAGTTCTATGAGCCCAATTTTGTTCTATGGGTGGAATATTGGGCAGGTAAAAATAATATATTCATAAAATGAATGTCGCGGAGATGAGGATGTTGAGATAGATGAGTGGCAAAATAAGAAGGGATAGAATTCAAAATGAATTCATTGGGGAAATTTTAGATGTGGTATTAATAAAGGATAAGATGAGAGAGAGTAGACTTAGATGAGTTGGCCATGTGTGGCACCGACCAGGGACAACACCTGTTAGGTGGTACGCTTCAGTTCAAGTAGAAGGATTGAAAATGGCAAGGGGTAAGCCCAAAAGGACGTGGTTGGAAGTAGTCCGAAAAGATACGGGAACTTATGGCCTCATTGAAGGTATGGCCTTTAATAGAACAGAATGGAGGATTATGATTCATGTAGCTAGCCCCAATTAATAGGAAAAAGGTTATGATGATGATGATGATAATTTAAATTATTATCGTTAATTACTTTATAGTATTATTATATTTAACATTAATAATGTGATCGTAATGTTATAATGAATATTAAAACAATAATGTAAATATAATTAGAGTCATAGATAAATATTATGAATATGTATTACCTGTAATGCACTTTCCCATTGGAAAATCTTGTAAATATTTTTATTGAAAGATCATATAATTATTTTCATTGAAAAATCATGTAATTATTTAGGCGATCACTTAACGCGTATCAATATATTATTCCATTGCATATTTATGAAAGTATTTACATAAATGCTTGAAACATATCTACATAAATGCTTGAAACATATCTACATACTCTTGATTACATAGTTACATAATTATTTATGTGATCACTTATTTCATTTCTAACGCACATGATCCCACTAGTGTAATTGAAGCAAATCTATTTTATAATGAATATTAAAAAAATTATGTAAATATAATTAGAGCCATAGATAAATATTATGAATATGTATTACCTTGTGTTTTTCTCTATGTGATGTAATTTCCAATATTTAAAATTATTAGAACTAGTTAGAGTTTGAGAGTTTGATGAATGGAAATTTAGCTGGTTTATTAAACTGTTTTAGGATAAGATGGACAGTAATGTTTCTTTGCCCAGCTTTCGTAACTTCACACCTTTCACCACTAATCGATGCCTATGCAAATTTGCGAAATTTATTTACTTGTGTTTTTCATTTAGAACTTTGTGATCAATGCTTTCTTTATCCTTTTAAAGGACTACCCACAAACAATCACTGAAGCATTAACTCTTGACCTAATGCGGATTAATCCTGACTTGTTTATCATGCTAGAGGTATGTTTTATTTGGTTTTCAATGAGGTAATGTACATGGAAACTGATGCCACTTGTTTCTTCTCTTTTCTTTTTTTTTCTTTTTTTTGAGTTCACAGGAACAGTAGTGCAACAGTTATTATTAGGTTTGGACTTTGGAATCATAAGTGTTAAAGGATGATTTCTGGCATTGATAAATGGGGAAAGACGATTGTGCTGCTTGGAACCTAGAAGAATAGTCGATGTGGGCCACGAGAGCTGTACCAAATTGAGGCAAGGATACTTCTCAGCTCTTACAGAAGAGGAGCTTGAAATAATTACTTAAAAGTCTAGTTAAATCTAATTATAAGTTCACTATAATAATTAAGTTTATAAAATAAAATAGAAATGAAAAAAGTTGAATTAATAGAAATAGAAATTCAATGAAATTATAACTTCGTTGGAAAATAATAAATATTCAATTGCTTAAAATACCCCTTGAGTTTTATAGTAACTCTGGCATAAAATGCAATAGTGTGTTCTATAAAGGGCAGAGGACTATGTAGCCTAACTTCCCCTTCAAATTGGACCACCTGGACTTATGAACAAGAGTTTTTCCAAAAGCTTACGCTATCTTTTGGAAGAGTTGTTTGCTGATCTCTAAAGACATCGGTTGATGAAATTTTCTTGTTTTGTACTTTTTATCTGGTGAGGACATGGCAACTTCTGTAGTCAATACAATTTAGTTTTTGTTTTGATCCTTATTGGGAGATTGATTGATGACATTGGTAATGTCAAAAATGATATTGGTACTGTCAAAAGTTGTCATAGACTCAAATTAATGAGCAAACTTTTGACGAAGCATGGATCTACATCTCATTGTTGTTTTGTGATTAACATTGCCAGGATTCTGCTTATGCATTATATTTGGAAAACTTCTTTTGCTTCTCGCATTCCAGGCACTGAGAGATGAATTGCATAAAAGACATAGAGATATTGGTTATGATGATACATGCTTAAGATGAGGATGCTTTAAATAGGTAAGCTAGAGGTGTTGGCTTTCTACTTGAATTCATGTATATGGTTGGATAGGGTTATGCTTTCTCAATTTGAAATTCTGCTTCTTAGTTTCTTAGAAAATTCTGCTTCTTAGTTTCTTAGTGAGAGTGGACAATAACTTGTGAAATTAGTCATTTATTCAGTATTCGGAAATTTCAATCTTATTGTAGTACGGATTTTATGGAAAGATGAGTTTTAAATGTTCTTCAAGAGTTTCTCACCATGATAGTAAAGATATTTGTTGAATTTGAAATAAATTCGTTTCTACCATTTCCGATGGATGTGAATAGAGCTCTCTGAAGAAATTTATTCGAAGACCCATGAACATGTATGTATTAAGAACTTAATGACACCTTTTCAAGTATATAGTTCTGAGAGAGATATCCTCCAAAGAATTACTATCTTTATTATAGTTTATTTTTCAGAGTCTTCTTGCTCAGTAAACATTCAACTTCCAATTCCAGTCCAGATACGCTTAGATTTTTGGCTTCTGCATTGTGATTGTTATTTTCAATATTCATGTTTAGCTGAGTCAATATTTATAATACTATTCTTATTATGTCAAATATTTGTGGATGGAATAGGGAATCCCATCTCCAATGAGATGGTCTGAAAAATGACTGAAAGGGCTACTCAAGTAACCTTTGGCGATCTTTTATTTTTAATCCTATGATATTTCGTGACATTTGTGTCTGTTGTTTTCCCATCAATTGTAATGGTACCTGAGCATGTTTCAATTTTTATCCTGGTCTTGATGTGTTGCAGTATCATATTCTGTTACACACAGGTTCCTGATCACATTATTATAAGAGGTGCGCTGAACAGAGGGTGGATCCGGTTACAGGAAATCTTTACGATCCCAAATTTTTTTCCTCCTGAGACAAAAGAAATTAGTGGCCGACTTATTGTTGATCCAGTTACAGGAAATCTTTACGATGCCAAATTTTTTTCCTCCTAAGGCAAAAGAAATTAGTGGCCGGCTTATTGTTGATCCTTACTATGCTGAAGATCAAGTAATACCACCCATGATTTCCATTTCTTAATCAATGTTTCTCTGTCTAGTGCTGTGTTATATCATATAAAACACTGCTTAGTCTTGCCATGATGATTAGTTCTTGCAGTCGGACTACTTATAAGCTGCTTCCTGTATCGGTCTTCAAAAAATGGTGTGATATTTTGATATTAAAAAGCAAATAACTTAGATTGGCATGAGTTAGCAAAGGTTAATTGTAAATTTATTATAGATTCAATATTTTGTTGTTGCAATAATAAGTAGGACTGGGAGGGGATGCAAAGAAACACTGGTCGGATACCTGATTATTCCAAAATAACTTGGCAATCATTGTCTGCAATTTAGGAAGGCTGAAAAAAAAAATAGCCCCCATGAGCCTATCTTCCACTTGTGCTTCTTTCCATCCACCACTGTATCAACTGCATAGTTCTTCCCTTTTATAACAGTTCCATGATTCAAGAACTTGATTGGGTGTCCATTAATGTTTTGCGTTGGTAGAGTGTTTGTACTCACCAATTGGAGGCAATACCTATCCCAGCACCACTCTCATCAGTTGATGACATGGATGATAGAGCTTGTCTACAGTTTCTTGCCACTCTCTTTCTCATTCTCCACAGACCCATGGTTTCTGTAACCTTCCAGCACAATCCAATACATACAATCAAGCGAGCACACTTTCAAATAGACCTGGGATCAACATGCTTTAATGCAAAATTAAACTGAACCTGATTGTTGAAGCTAAAGGCTACCAAAATAAGAGGTAAATAGGGAACATTTGTATTCAAATCAATGGAAAACAATGACAGCAAATACCGACAATGTCTACAAGCAATTACGGAGTGCGAAAGCAAAATCTGAGAGCCACAGCAAGTAGGATTTCATAGCGATCAAGAGCTCTGACAAGAGTTTTAATCAATTAAAGCAAAATCCTAAAATGGTATAAGTTGTACACTAATCAAAGTCTTACTAATTCTAATTTAAACTTTTTTTTTTTTTAATAAGAAAAGAAGCTATCCATCATTGAGGTGTGCCTTAATTTGATTGTTTAGGGCCTCAGCCTTATATAGACTTCTTCTTAATTTTAATAACGTGCTAAAGAAGGTCGCTGAAGTCCATGAGACTCAGGGAAATCAAGTGGTTTGGTTAAATTTCCCTTGTAATAGACTAAACGATGCCCAATATTCTCAGTTTAGTGCACTATTGAAGGATTTGGATCAAGTTTATATCCTGATTTGTTTGGAAGAAGTTATTTGGGATGTAAAAAGTGATGGACAATTTTCGATCAAATTTGTTTATAGATTATTATTCCGTGATCAGTGGTGCTAATCCATTCCACAAGTTGCTCAAATTTGGACCCTAACATTGTTAAGCCATCATGGGGTGCTGGGTTGGGGAGTATCGGACTTGTTTCAGGTGCGTATTGTAGACCAATAACCATTTGGGTTTCACCTTTGACGAGAGGCTTTAAATTTAATTTTCATGAGAGTTCTTTGAAGGTTATCAAATGGTACAATATAGAACAATAACTGCCTCAGTAGCTGAAATTGTTGTGGATTCAAATCCTAAATATGGCAGACTGAAATTGTTGTGGATTCAAATCCTAAATATGGCAGAACCGACGGCTATCTTTTTCCATCATGTTTATAGGGAAAAATGATATAATCCTTGGACATAATTTTTTATTATTAATAAAATCAGTAACAGAGGGAAAAAAACAAAACAAGAAATAGTAATAATCACGTGCTAAAGAAACGTGCACCCGGAGTATGCAGACTTACCGTACATTTACAAAATGAGCTAGAATAAGCGAAAGTACCATCTGGGTCAACAAGGGGTACCGCTTGTATAGAGAGACATGGTCACGGAAGTTTATTTGTTAAAATAGGTGACCACCCTTGCCAACTAAAGAATCAGCACAATTACCAACCCAATTTTTAGTTGGTAAAATTTAAGGGTTGTAGAACTCAAAATTTATCAATTTTTTTCATGAGACTAATCCAGTGATTCTCAAGTCATCCCCAAATTTCAGATTGCAGAGGAATTAAAAGCATACCATGCCCTGAAGGGAAAAGTATAATTTACACCCAGAAGGGAAAAGTATAATTTACACGCTCAAAATAGTTGTCCTATGATTACCTCAGAATCCTAAAAAAGCAAACCGGACCTCAATCCCCTACTTTATTGGTACACAATAGCAAAGGAACCCCCACCTCAACATAGCCTCAATTGAGGGACGGATGCTTTTTACGCAAATTCAGGTTTAAAATTTGCGATACTAGTTATTTAATCAAGACTCAATTGAGGAACGTACACTTTTTGCATTTACTTGAAACCAACGTTCTCGGCACACACCATGACTATGATTATAAGCTCAAAAATGGGTACTCGAATACAATTTTCTTAACCAAACTTCAAGAACATTAGGCATTCAAATGGTTTATCCCCTCAAGACCCCAAATGCACACTCCAAGAAAGTAGTCCTCGATGAGAGGCCTAATAAAGGATACAACCATGAAATTGTAAAATGGCACGATTCATGGAAAATCACATTTAAGACGTAAATCACATTTAAGACGTGACAAAGCAATAGACGGGCCAACCACGCAAAAGGAGAACGAAATAAAAAATACAACAGCCCAACTTCAAAAAATAAAGCAAAATGCTACCCAACCTGTGCGATTGGTTGAAGAACTGCCATTTCAAGTCCATATCGTCATTTCTAAGCATCTAAAACATATGCAAGATATGGTGAATCAGAGAATTTAGGAGCCATGAGAATCTAATATAGGCAAACAAAGGCCAAGTTACAAAAGAACTCTACGGAACGTGTTGCCACATAAATACAGAAGCATCTGCTAGCCCCATGTAAAGGTTTTTTTGTAAGCCAGGCTCCAAGAATCCTCGAGAGATTTATCACCCATGGGCATTACGATGGCACTGTAACATCAAACAAAGGACGGACCATCACATCATTTAACCTCATCACAACACATCTTTCAACTTAAAATATCCAAGTAATCTTTTTTCATGAAAAAAATATCCAAGTAATCATCACTGAAAACTGTAATTGTGTATGTGCACAAGAGAGTATGCGCACGAGAGGGAGAGAGAAATGCACACCCCTGGAGAAATCAAGGAACCCAAATAATGAAAGATAATCAATATAAAAGCACATACTGTAAGTTGAAGTGTCGATTTGCTCTGGCAGCTCCTTTATATCCACCTCAAACCTTTCCTGAACCTGTATGCACAAGGGCAAGAAGACACATCAGGAATCAGAACTAATCCCAGAACTAATCCCTTCGAAGTACAGGTCCTTGGGAGAACCAAGAGAAGGGCAAATTTCGAAAAGGAATATACTATTGGACATGTCCCCTATTTTTAAATTTCATTTCACAATAGACCCAAGATTTTAAAAGATAACTTGGGACATAAAAATTATAGATTTTTAAAAAGACGTGCCTTTTCTAAAAACCATCTTCCCAAACTTCTCTCTCCCCGCACCCCTTCTCTCTGTCTTTCCCATCTCTCCCCTTACTCTCTCCTCCCACACCCTCTTTTCACGTTTCCAATCTCTCCCCTCACTCTCTCTCCTCCCAAATACACAGTATACAGAGAGAGAAAGAGAACAACAGATAAAAAGAGAAACAAGAGAGCGCTGAAAAAGCTACTCCCGCATAAACCCAGTTAGCTCTCCATAACTCCCTAAATCTTATGGATCTCAGAGCTTCTTCAAGTAAACCCAGAACGTCTCTCATGAGATTTGCACTTAATCTCACTATTCAAACGCAAATGTCTTGCTCATTCAAAGCTCCATCACCGTCCTTGTCTCCCTCTCTAACCATGGCCACGAGTTCTTAATCACTGAGATAATCTAAACCCAAAAGACCAGAATTTTTCTTCAAGCTCTCAAATGTTATCAAACCCTTCGATGGGTCGGCCAAAAGCTTGACCCATTGAGCTCCACCTTGAAAGCATCAGCTTCAAGCTTTTCGGCCATGATAGGAAGCAAATCTTCGTACTCCATTGCCTGGTTTTGACCCATTTTTGTTTTTTTTTTTGGCCATTTTTTGCCATTATTTTGCTGAAGAAAGAATGAGGCTCTTGATGGTGTTGGTTGACAAAGAGGTTTGGAGAGAGAAATTATAGAAGAGGGAGAGTATTTTATTGGGGATTTGGGCTACTTTGACCTTGATTTGTATAGAGGAATTATCGAGATATTTTCCCAAAAAAAGTTCTTGTTTGAATTGGTGTTATGCAGAGGATTTTCATGGATTTCACAGAGGTGAGAGAGAGAGGGGTTCGGGAAAACACATGAGGAGAGAGTGAGATGCAAGAAGAGAAAAAAAAAAGAAAGAAAGAAGTTTGGGGTATATAAGTGAAGAGAGAGAAAGGATTATGTTGGATTTCATAAAGAAACACGAGAAGAAAGGGAGTAAGATCCAGGAAGAGAGAACGAAATAAATTTGGGGTATATAAGTGAAAAGAGAAAGGATTGGGTTTAAAAAGAGCATATCTTTTTCACATTTGTTTAAACTAAAAAATAGGTTTAAAGTGGCTAAGGGGTTAGAAGATGTCTTTTGAAACATTGTGTTTATCAAGAAATAAAACCCTAAAAATAAGGGATATGGACATATTTGCCCTTTTTATTTTTAGTACAAGGAGAACACAATCACCATAGATTGTTAGATTTGAAATTGGGTTTGAAATGTTGCAACACTTTCATCTATTGGATTTGACATCCAATGGCTAAAAGTGATTGTGACCTTGTATCAAAAGTAAATGGTCTCATTGTATACATTTCCTTTACAAAAAGGGGGAAATGAAGTTTTATTGAGGCATTATAAAAAAAGCGAAGACAAACTTTCCATTGCCTTG
>NW_006499912.1:4690493-4713230 GCF_000471905.2 Amborella trichopoda | reverse complement strand
GAGAGAGAGAGAGAGAAGTTCATCTTGTCCTCTTGCCCCTTCGAAGAGCAAGACTTGGTGAAACAATGGAAGCAGGGGAGACTACATTTGAAGAAGATGACTCTGGACAGGTAGGATTCTGAGTTGTTGGGGCCTCAAAGGAAATGGTGCATGTTAAACTTGTGTCATGGCCTGAAGATGTAGCGGTCATAAGAAAGACCGACTTATAGTGGGCCTCAAAAAGGTTCAACCCCTCATGGGGCCAACTTTTGGTGTTGGAAGGAGACACCCAAAATATCATCTCTTGGGAAGCAGGCACCTCCCCTCCTCCTTGGTACCTCTCTAGGATTTTGGATGAAATTCACCACATATGCAGGGATATGAACGTCTTATGGAAGCATACTTGGCGAACGTCGAACGAGCTCGTCGATCTTCTAGCTAAAGACAGAGCACGGGCAAGTGTGGAAGACCCCGACCGGTCTGTCTCCTTTTTTGCTCTGGACCACAGAGGATTCCCAAGACTGTAGTTAGCCTTTCTTTTTTACTTGTACTCGGGTGCTCTTATAAGCCCCATTTTTTGCTACACTATAATTTTTTGTAATCTGGTAGGAGCCGAGGCCAATTTTTTGTATAGGATCTTGGGACCTATTTTTTGAAAAAGATATGCGACTCGTGGGTACTCGAGGTCCTCTCTTTGCTCCTTCACTTGTAATCACTCTTACAGCAATACAACGTTAACATTATCAAACAAAAAAACAAAAAAACCGACTTATAGAGCTACATAAGAAATATGTTGTTATTCACGCAAAATTAAATAAATCCATTGTTAAGGGTGAGGGGAACTTGATAAGGGATCCATGATAAATGACACTTGCGGACTTCGAGGCCAATCAGCTGAGGACCACGATTCTTATACTTTTAAGAAACTCGACATTAGAACAAGAGGAACCACGTTATATGAAAATACTTAAACCTCGATTCCTTAACCAAGGGAGCTCGTACAAGCTCTATCTATTTACAACCTCATTTTTTGTATAGTGGACCTTAGATTCCTGCTAGTCAAAATATCAAACCCATTGACATCGGATCTCACTCCCATAAACCTAAGGATCTCACTCCTTGTCTTGTTCATTATACGGACGCCGATCCTAACCCCAAGGGGCTTCCATTATAGAGCGGTTCGGCGAATCCCAAACCGATCCCGCTCCTGCCTCCAACACCTATGGGCCTACGCTGCACATGGCCAGCCCACCAAAGTCTACTTTCCCTCATTTTGAATTATATCATTTCTTGTGTTGCCACTCAACTATCTAAACATCCCCATCTCATCTACATCCATCCTATGGGATTATATATATAGATAACTAAGTTGAACCTGAGGCACACAACGAGCCATAAGAATAAGTCGCCTTAAATGGGATCAACCCATGGAGAACATAGATCAACAACATGCTAAAGGTAGCAACTCCTAAATGCTAAGCCAATGTAAAAAGAATAACTTTTGGATCCAAATTTCTAGCAAACCGAAAACTACATAAACAAAAAATATTAAAATCAATGCATAAATGCCAAATTTTTACTATCTAAAAGATATAGATAACTTGATTTATGTTATTCTAAAACATGGATGTGCAGAAACGAGAACTGAACAAATCCAATCAGTTGTGCAAAATAATATAGCAGCAGCAAAGAGTATAACGAAAGAGAGATTTGTTTTGACTCTTTTAAGCCCTAATTTCGATCACCACATCAAAAAATTTAGCAAATTGAAAGAAAATTAGGCAAGGTATGATGGACTGGAAGTACATGTTTATTAATGGTCAAGAAAAATGAGAACCCAAGTTTCATAGAAATGTTCATTATTCTAAAGCCGTAAAACAAAGGATGGTAATTGGTTTAAGAAAATGGTGCCTAGAACAAAACATTTAAAAGTAATTGGTTAAAGAAAATGGTCATAGAACAAAACATTTAAAAGCAAAGCAAACTGACTTATATAGAACAATCAAGAAATAAGGATCAATTTGTGATCAATTTTCTATAAAAAAAAAAAAACCAGCTAAGACAATCTCCTTCAAGTACATCACTTATAAAAGCTCATAGAGGGCTTGTCAGCATTAACCATGCGCAAGACCACCACCAAAGATAGAGATACTAGTATCGCATGCTTTAACCCACGCCAAAAATATTTACAAAAAACAATCACCCATGCCTTCTTTCCTTTGGCATCTCTAGACCACCGTCATTGATCCTCTGAGTCAAACACAATCCTTAATAGAATCCTCCTTTCATACATACTGTGTAGATAAAGGTAGACAGTGGCAAATCTAGTAAACCCCGGCCCCACTAAGTCCCGCTTCTTAGTAGACCTGAGCATCATGCTAAGAGTAATGTTATGATTGTAACCTCCTTAGCCTTAAAACGAACTCCTTTAATAGTAGACATATCACCAATGGCCTCAAGCATAAGATCTAAGTGATTTGCAACGCAAGGAGTTCAAAATATGCAAGGCCTCTTCGACAAAGCAAATGTCCTGCAGCAATACTGGGAGCAGTATTATCTATGACCACTTGAATTACATGCTCCTCCCCAACCTCGTCAATGCCTTCATCAATCAAAAAATATATATATAAAGAGCATCAAGAATATCATCAGAAGCATCAATGGATCGACAAAAACATGTACCCAAGGGAAAATTTACCAACAAATCCATGGTACTACTCCTAACACTCCATAGATTGGTCATTAAAGAAACATTGAAGTTAGCCCACCCATCCTTGTGAGCCTTGAGATATTCCTTAATATGCTCAACTTCTTTCTTCAATAGTGGTTCGCCAAGCTCATATGGAGTTGGGCCTTTCAGCCATGCCCAAATTTCTTACAACATCATATGGAAGTTATTCAAGCAAACAATAATAAAAGGAATGCCCACATGGTAAACTACGAACCAATATGCTAAACCACTTGGGCTCTGCCTTCCTTCAGAAATATGTGTTCAATTGTCATTTGCTTTTTCTCCTTCCCTTTCATACGAGCAGTGTTTCAAAAAGCGCAAGGCAGATCCTAGGCAGCCTGGGGGGTCCAAGCCACCCAATGCCTAGGTGGGCGTCCAGTCGGGCACCCAAAACCTGGGCGGCCCAATCGAATCCAAAAAGGAAGCCCATTTGAATAAAAAAAAAGATATATAGTATAAAAAATAAAAATTAGGCATACATTGAATTTGATTGCTCAATCTTCAAACTTCCACCTCAAAGATGCTTCAAATGACTCAAAATCTTTTAAAAAACGCCCCAATTGATTTCTAAAACATCAAAAATCAAATCTAATATCAATGGGTAATGTTTTGATCAAGTTTCGTCAACTTTGAAAAACCCTTCGATATTAAACAAATCACCAAAAACTAGTTTTTTGAAGGCTCTCTCTCTAAAATGGGCTCCAATAAGTTTTAAATTTCAAATGAACTTAAAACCATCCTTCTAACCCTTTATATTTAAAAAAAAAAACCAATGCAAAAAAATAAAATAAAATATCCGCCTCTGAGTAGGGTGCCCACCTAGGCAAGCTCCATACCGCCTAGGCGGCTGCTCAGAGATTGCCGCCCAGATTGGCCGCCTAGGCCTGAGCGATGCGCCCAAGCTTTCTGGACTGTATAGGCACTGGGCGGTTTGCTTTTTGAATCACTGCATACGAGGCCTCTAAGGCCCAAAACCCCTCTTACTCTTAGAGCTCTACATAACAACCATGCCTACCTTGTCTTCGCCTTCTTCATCCTCATCGACGTCAACATCATCATAAAAAATATGGACCATTGCCCTCAATTATTTTTGCTATATTGTTTTCTTTTGATATATTTTTTAGTTTTTTAAGCTTCAATGTACTAAAAAATTTCTATCTTTAAAAGCGTTCGGACCTTCTTAAACGGGGCTACATCACCACTAAAACCGAGAAGATGTTCAATTTATGCCGACATTAGGCATATGTCCACAAAAATTGCACATAATTTATTTTTCTCATTCGTATCTGAGTTCGAAGAAGCTTCCTAAACTTTTTTTTCCAAAACTTTAGGATGGAAGTATTGTGTTAACTCGGTCAAGAATGACAAAAACAAAATCATGTGCAAATTTTGTGGACATATTTCTAATGCCACTAAAAATAGATTCAATAAACATCTTGCCAGTATTAGAGGTGATGATGCCCCGTGTAAGAAGGACCCAATGCTTATAAATAAAGAAATTTCTTATATTGGAGCTTAAGAAAATAAAAATAAAAATATCAAAAGAAAAAGGATATAGCATAATTGAGGGGAGGGGTCCATATTTTTTATGATAATGTTGACACTGATGAGAATGAACATGGGGAAGACAAGAGGGGTTTTGGTTCGAAGAGGCCTCATATGAAAGGGCCTATTGATAATTGTTTCGCACCTAGCCGCAAGACAGTAATTGAGAAAGGGAAGGGAAAAGGGAAAAAGCAAGTGACCCTTTAAAATAGATTTAAGAATGACGTACATTGCTCTGTGGTTTTACCATGTGGGAAATTATTTTAGTGTCGCTCGCCTTAATAGCTTCCACACAATGTTGAGAGCAATTGGACAAATTGGGCCAGGTTTGAAAGGCCCAACTCCATATGAGATTGGCGATCCTTTATTGAATAAAGAAGTTGAACATACTAAGGAATATGTCAAGACATATAAGGATGGGTGCGCTAAAATTGGGGTTTCTTGAATGACCGAGCTATGGAGTGATAGGAGTAGTACCATGAATTTGTTGGTAAATTGTCTACTGGGTATAGTTTTTTTGCAATCCATTAATGCTTTTGATGATATTCAAGATGCTCATTATATATTTTCTTTCATTGATAAAGGCATTGAAAACATTGGGGAGGAGCATATAATTCAAGTGGTCACATATAATGTTGTTGCCAATATAGCTGCAGGTCATTTGCATCGACAGAAGAGCCCTCGAATATTTTGAACTCCTTGTGCTGCACATTACATAGATATTATGTTTGAGGTCATTGGTGATATGGCTAGTATTAAAGGAGTTCTTTCCAAAGCTAAGGAGGTTACAAGCACACACTTACCCTTACAATGTTGTGCAAGTCTACTAAGAAGATGGAGCTAGTGAGCCCAAGGTCACTAGATTTGCCACTGCCTACCATAGTCTAAAGAGCATGCCTAAAAGGAGGATACCATGGATGTCTATGTTTGCTTCAGAGCATTGGAGTAGGTGTAAGTGGTGTAGAGATTCCAAGGGAAAGAAGGCATAGGATAATGTCTTACGCTCGGTTGATGTTGATAAGCCCTCTATGGGCTTTATATATGTACTTGAAGGAGCTAAGGAGACCGCAAAGAATTTAGGCAATGATGAGGCCAACTACAACCCAATTTGGGAGATTATAGATGACAAGTGGGCTAGGCAGCTCCATAGACCATTGCATGCAAGGTGCGATGTACTACTTGAACCCCAAATTCTTTTATGTTGATGATGATATTGAGGCAAAAGATACAATTATGGATGAGTTCCTTGAGAGATTAGTTCCTAATCCACATATCCAAGGTAAGATATCAACTGAAGAGCTCAACTCGTACAAGTGTGCGTTGATGTCATTCACGAAAGATGTGGCAATAGAACAGAACATAGACGAACCAGGTAAAAATAATATATCTCGTACCTCTGTTTTATAATTTTCTTTCAAGTTCCTAAAATTCTGTAGGATAATGTTGAATACCTAAACTAATTATAGAAGTTAACCACAAATTGCAACCTAGTGGTGGAGACAACATGGGAGCAGCGCTCCACACCTCCATAAGATTGGTTATTCGAATCTTGAGTTTGACAACTACCTGTTCTAGTTGTGAGTGCAATTGGAGTTCGCTTGAGATGGTATTCTATATGTTTTTCATGACTAGTTCATTTTTCTAATATAGATTCATAGAAGATCATAGTAGTCTACTACTCATGCATTTTTCCTTATAGGTGCAAACAAAGAGAAGGAAAAAGATTGAGCAAAAGAAGCTCAATGACTTGGTTTTAGTTAAAGAGAACCAGAGGCTCAAGGAGAAGTTTAAAAAAGAAGGATCCCATAGCTTCGAAAGACATGGAGAACGCTTCAGATTGGCAAGTTAGGGACTCTAGTACTGAAGAGATCTTCCCCGAAAGGGTTTGACCTAGGAAATGGCTGAGGAGGCTTCTGGACGAGCTTTTGACCCTAGGAGGGCCACTCGAGCAACGACGGCTGCTGGTACTTCACACTCACAAACGAAGATGAAGGAGGTGACAGATTCTAAACAAATTACGGAAGACGAGCAATATGTTGAAGAGGGTGATGATTGCCTCAATTCCTATGCAGATGCAAGTAATAACGATGATGATTCTGACTCTTATTGATGTCCTCTGTCTTCTTTTATAGCATCTTTATTGCACCATCTTGGTTTGGACTTTAGACATTTGGATGTTAGACAAACTTTTCGCCTTTTTGGACTATTTTGTTGTGTGGTTTCATAGAATGTAAGTTTGTTGCAAACATGGAGAGTTGGACACTTGGACACTTGGAGTCCATGTTATTATGGAATATGAAGAATTGGAGAGTAGGAGACTATTAGACTACTACTATTACCATCCTATTAGACTTTAAAATGTTTTGTATGGTTTGAATTTTGAAATTTTGAACAAGATTAATCTCAACAAGTGATGTCATGTTTGTATATAAAAAAGTATGTCAGAATATTTTCAAATGCAATAAATTGCAAAATTTACACAAATATATGCATAAATGTGAAATTTGGACAGCACATATATGTATACAAGGATTTATACTACATCGTGCCTGAGATTCTGGCCGCCCGACTAGATGCTGGGCGCCAAGCCAACGCCTAGCATTTTTTGAAACCTTGAGTGTCCACTAAAGGCCATCCATATCCGAGGTGTTCAAAAATGCCAGCCATATCATGGCATCTTTTACTAAATGCCAGAGCGTGTTGGCAACCTTTCTATATTTCAGTAAAAAAAATATGATAAATTAAGTTCGCATTGCCAAGTCTACTTAGAGGCTTTCTAGAGCTGACCTGGCTTCAAGAAGATGAAGAAACTAAATGAAATTATAAATGACCAAGGGATGGAACACAAAACCTTCGGTAGAACTAAAAAGAGAAGAAAGCATCTTGGATAATAGCAGACCACTGCAACCAAACAAAAATGTGAAGCACTAAGTCTTCTCTCGAGGACTTGGTGGTATAGCTATCATGAACGGTTAAGAGTCCACAGTAAAGTGAAACCAAGAGTCCACAGTCAAGTGAAAGAAGGGTTTTATATGCTAGGTATAGCTAATCACGAACAGGTGAAGGAAATGCATTTGTGGTTTTGGTGGTAACGAAACAGCTCTCAGGGAATGATCACTTTCTTACTTCGTGTTTGTTTTCATGACATCGATAACGGGCAAATCAACAATTTCACCTTCCAATTTCGGACCATAAAATCATGTTGCTCATGATTCTCGCGATCAACAATGGAAATGAACAGAGAAGTAGTGGAAAGCATATTGCTCATGATGTTCGCGATTAATAATGGATCGCTCTGACTCATCACAAAAACGATGACAGGTTGGCTCCCATACCATTAGATATGCCCTTCTTGATCCCCCAACACGGCAAAGGTTTAGTCCATCATGAGCCCTGAGTAAAAGCAAACGATGGGACAGTTTCGCAACTCAAACAAACTGCCTTACCTTGCTACTCAAAAACTTGGACAAAAGGAGAAGGTCAATATCCACAAATCTCGTCAAATGAATGGAAAACTGACCGACCAAGGATTTCACAGGTGCCAGTGGGTCGTGGAGTGCCCGTTAAGGGCACTAAAGCATACCTCAGCAAGTATGGTATTTGTAGGAACACAAAAGAGAGAAGAACACTAGTTTTGAAGAGGATAATGAAACACATACACAATCCTTAAGATGGACGTCACGATCCTTGAAACGCCTAAGATTCTGATGCATTTTGGGAATCGGAATGGCGGCAAGCTAGAAGATTCTTGTTTTTCATAATCGATGTCTGTGGAAGGGAATTGCATAAAACAAGATTCCTTACTGTATAGGAATAAGATTCAGCCCAAATGGAATTGAGATCCCTACATTTGTGGAATCGAGATCCCTTCCTCTTTGGAATCGAGTTTTTGAACTATTTGGAATCAACCCATGGGGAATCGAGGTTCATATATGGAATCGAGATTCAAATATTTGGTATCGAGTTTTTGATTTGATGCTTAATACATGGTGGTATGTTTCTGTTTCTAATTTGATGGAGACCATCACTATATGTAGAATTCAAATTCAACAAATGCAGAATCCAGATTCAACAAATGTGGGATTGAAAATCAATAAATATTAGAAATGATACCCTATAGGTATTGGAATCGAGATTCTTGAAATAAGGAGCCGAGATTCTAAACTTCAGAAAAACTAATTCAGTAGAGTCCTTGTCGATCATGAAATTGGGATTCAGAATTGGAATCGTGCCCTTAGGTGAGAGGTTCCAAACAACTATAGGACGGCATTAACTTCGATCAAATTATAAAAGATGGAGAACTTGGAAGGCTGAATGAGATAAGATGAAAAATGCATGCAATCTGTGTACTCGGCAGATACAAGGCTCTAGGCCAATAAAGAATGTCACAAGTACCAAGGCAATCTCAAGTAAGTAATTATGGAAGAAGCTCCTCATGAGCTTCTTTATGGGTTAGGTCTAACCTACCCCAAGCCTCAACAAATTTTCTTACAATTTCCAAGATAATTTGAAGACATTATGGAAGTTTTCTTGAGTTCTTCACTTTCCTCATTGAGGCAAGGTTAAACCTACATGTATGCATTCATTGCTCTCATTCTAAAGACTAACAAAGCCAAAGAAAAAAAAAAGTTAATATTTCAATAAAAACAAGGCCATTAGCCTTCTGATACAATGCATGTATTTTTCTGGCAAAGGTACTTTTACAATGGCTGCGGCTCTTTTATTTCCACACAATTTATTGAAGAGGAAAATAAAGACTTCAAGTTATATTGAAATCGTAACATTAAAGAGGCTCGCAATTCTTTTTTATAATGGGATAAACGTTCACAATCATGTTGATTGAGGCTTCTTGGATATTTTATGAGAGGCATTTGATTTGGGATGAGGATGAGATAGTTAAGCGATTGTATTTTCAAAGTCTCCTCACTAGTGATAAATGGATCCTAGATGCATCTGTGAATATCATATATAGGCGCCAATGTTCCAAAGAGACATTGAGACAGAGGAGGGGGGCACTACAAGTGACAGACGACACAATTAGAGAGATAAAGTGCACATTTAGAGTGACAAAGGAAGTTAGACAAACAAAAGGAATCGTTGGAGAGCGAGCAAGGACACAATTAGAAAGAGAGCAGTTAAAGAGAGAAGTACCACAGAGAGAGAATGGAGTTACAAAGAGAAATGCAACATTTAAAGAAAGATAACTTAGAGAGTGAGTACATAGCTAGAGGAGTTAAAGAGTATGAGCACTGTTAAAGAGAAAGGGTATGATTAGAGAAAGGAATTCAAGAGTTAGAAAGAGAAGATTTAGAGAGAAAAGGGTAACTACAAGAGAGAGAGGTAAGGATAGAGAGCTAGAGAGAGTGCACAATTAAAGGGAGGATTAGAGAGAAGCATTAGAGAGAAAAGGCACATTCAGAGAGAGAAATGAGTCATAAAGAAAACGGGCACCCTCAGAGAGCATTTAGAGATAGGAAAGGCATGGCTAGACGGTTATAGAGAAAGAGAGGGGGGCCTTCGCTAGATACAGAAAGGATTCGGAGAGAGAAAGGAGACGAAACGCGAAAAGGGGGCGAGAGTCAAACTTCCCAAAAACTAGGTATGCAGACTTGAATGGGGGACATAGAAGTTGTAGGTTGCCACTTTTTTGAAACTTAGGAACTTCCTAAAGCTAGTTTCGTGTAGCAAGTCCTGTTACCAAACAAGTGCTATAGTAAACTAGAACTTCCAGCTTCTAGAGTTGCAGTTTCCCATTACTCAATTGTGCCCCTAAGAAATCATCTTCACAAAATAGAAGCGGCAGGTTGCCACTTATTGGAAACTCATTAACTTGCTAAAGCTAGTTTCTTGTAGCATGTCCTGCTACCAAACAAGTAATATAGAAAACTAGACCTTCCAACTTCTTGAGTTGCGGCTTCCCATTATTCAATTGTGCCCCTAAGAAATCATCTTCACCTATAACTGGCCTCTTTGTTTAATCAACACATAGCCTAAAGAAGTAACTAAAGCGTTAACATTTTGCATAGGTTTCAAAGAAGTGGTCACCTGAAATAGGATAATAATGAATCACCTCTATAATCGCAAGAAATGCCCCAGGCCAGTAAAGTTCAGTTAAAGCCAACCAATCACTACATTTCATCGACTATTATGCCTCTTAAGTACCACGACTCTACATGCCCACAAATCCCATTCTCTCTGCAAATTAGTGGAGTTAAAACCAGTGTATCAAAAAGCGCTAGGCGGGTCCTAGGCAGCTTGGGGGGTCCAGGCCTCCAGGCCGCCTAACCCCTAGGCGGGTACCCAGAACCTGGACGGCTGCCCAGTTGAAAAAAAAAAAATCCCAATATGCCGTATTCCAACAATCCAACTTGAAAAAAAGAAAAATAGAAGTTGAGAAAAGAATTTTGATAATCCATAAGTGCCCCGGATAGAGCACCTCAAAAACCCATCCGGATCGATGAATCAACGATTCGGATCAGGAATCGGCAGAATCGATCCAATTAAGAATTAAAAAAAATCAAAAAAATTATGAAAATTCATTATAAATGTTATTTTTTAAGAATCCAATAAGAAATATGGGTATTACATTATTAACTTTCATTTTTAATCAATTTGTGAATACTTAAGATATTCTTTCCCTGTATGAACTTATGTTAACCATTAAATGTGCATCACATACAACCAAAAACATAGAAATACCATGGATGAAGTACATAATCATACATAGACTACAATAAATAATGGATTAAATCGATAAAAAATGGTCACTAAAATCCTGAATTAGAGGAAAAACCTAATCCACAAAAAAAAAAAGCCAAATTATTACAAACTAACTATAATCCAAAATTATTAAAACCAATCTAACTATAATATTATATATTGCAACAAAAATTGTTGCTTTATTTTTTATTATATAAATAATGGAAATTCAAAATATTTTAAAATATCATTTAATTTAAAATGTATTATTGACAATTGTAAGAAAAATAATACATTACAAGATTTATAATGCAAATAAATAAATAAAATATTTGATTATCAATATATAAATTATTCGAATGAGCATCAATTTTCTAAATAACACTTCAAATTTTTAAAAATATAATTTTTTAGAATTCTAGAATAAATTTAATGCAAGAGATTGTTAGAGACTGAGAAATATTTCAAATGTGTATGAATCATATCTTAAAATTAATATTCCAAAATTTATATTAAAGCTTACCATATTATAAAAGTAAAAATTATAATTCAATCAGTTATTCCTAGTTTGCATTAAAACATATTTGTTATATTAAGAAATATCTTTTATTTTTTTGAAAAGAAATACTTGTATTTTTTTTTTTACGAGAAAATATGATATTTGTTGTACTACTTTTTTTTTTTTGACAAAAAAGAAAAGAAGATGTTATATTACCTGTTTTTTTTTTTGGCTTGTTGTATTACTTTTTCTTTTCTTTATTTCTTTTATCATAGTATTTTCTTTATTTTAGTTTTTTTTTAAGACAAAAGTAAGAACCTATCTTCTTCTTTTTTTTTTATGAAGATTAATTGAAGTTTTTTTTTAAGACAAAAGTAAAAGCCAGGGTTTTAAAAATTGGCGAGTTGCAATGGACTCGCCTGAGTCGATGCGGGAATCAGGCAACCCCCGTCAATTCTTTTGCAAAACCGAAAATCTCCTGATCCTAGAAGAGAATCGACGATTTTGATCAGTGAATCGCCCCTATTACGTCATAAATCGCGATTCCAGCCGCTTGATGATGTCACAAGGCTCTTAGTGACGTTACAGAGGGAGTCCTTACGTAAAGACATTTTGGTAATTTTTTTCAAAATATCATTTCAGGTTACCCTTTCTCTCCATCGCGCTGGCATTAAAAGCTTATGTAAAGGTATTTATATCTTATTGACTTTCTACAATTCTTCGATGTGGGACATCCGCTACACCATATTATATTGAAAATTTATACAATATAGGCAATTATTATACAAAACTCTTCAGCAAAGCGCGAAGGACTATCATGGTTAGCAGCAGAGGTTTTATGCGTGACGTCCCAAATTCGAATCCCAATTGGGACGATATTGTGCAAAATTCACTTTGGTCTTCATAAAAAAATTTTAAAAAAATAATATCATAAAAAAAAGGAAGAAAAATAATATCATAAAAAATAAAAAAACGAAGATAGGTTTCTACTTTTGTCTTTAAAAAAAAACTAAAAATTGTCTTCATTAAAAAAAAAATATACGTTTTTACTTTTGTTTTAAAAAAAATAAAAAACTCAAATGAAAAAAATAATATGATAAAAGAAATAAAAAAAATAAAAAGTAATACAACAAGCAAAAAAAAAAGGTAATATAACATCTTTTTTTTCTTGTCAAAAAAAAAAAGTAATACAACAAATATCATATTTTCTCGTAAAAAAACGTACAAGCATTTCTTGTCAAAAAAAGTACAAGATATTTCTTTATACAACTATTATTTTTTAATAAAAACCAAGAAAAACTGATCTAATTGTAGTTTTTATTTTTATAATATGGCAAGCTTTAACATAAATTTAGGAATATTAATTTCAAGGTATGATTTATGCACATTTAAAATATTTCTCTGTCTCTAACAATCTCTTTTATTTAAATTTATTCTAGAATTCTAAAAAATTATATTTGAAGTGTTATTTTGAAAATTTGAAGTGTTATTTTTGGAAATTTGAAGTGTTATTTTGAAAATTTGAAGTGTTATTTTGAAAATTGATGCGCATTCGAATAATTTATATATTCATAATCAAATATTTTATTTCTTTATTTATTTATTTGCATTATAAATCTTGTAATGTATTATTTTCCGTACAGCTGTCAATAATACATTTTAAATTAAATGATATTATAAAATATTTTAAATTTGCTATTATTTATATAATAAAATATAAACCAACAATTTTCGCTGCAATATATAATATTATAATTAGACAGGTTGTAATAATTATGGATTATAGTGGGGTTGTAATAATTAGTTTTTTTTTTTTTTTGTGGATTAGGTTTTTCCGCCAATTCGAGATTTTAGTGGCCATTTTTTATCGATTTAATCCATTATTTATTGTAGTTTATGTATGATTATATACTTTATCCATGGTAATTCTATGTTTTTTGTTTTATGTGAAGCAAATTTAATGATTAACAGAAGTTCATACAGAAAAAGAACAGCTTAATTATTCACAAATTGATTAAAAATGAAAGTTAATAATGTCATACCCCTATTTCTTATTGGATTCTTAAAAAATAACATTTATAATGAATTTTCATAATTTTTTTGGATTTCTTTTAAGGCTTAACAAGACCGATTCGGCCAATTCCCGATCCGAATCGCCAATTCACCGATCCGGATGGTTTTTGAGGTGCCCTATCCGGGGCACCCATCCGTTTTTTAAACCACTGGTAAAAACCTACCTTCTTCTTTTTCTATGATATTTTAAAAAAAAAAAAAATTATGATATTATTTTCTTTTTTTTTATGAAGATAAATTTTAGTTTTTTTTTTTAAAACAAAAGTAAAAACCTATCTCTCTTTTTTTTATGATATTATTTTTTTTAATTTTTTTTTTTAACACAAAAAGTGAATTTTGCACAATAACGTCCCAACTGGGATTCGAACTTGGGACGTCACGCACAAGAACCACTGCTGCTAACCACGACAGCCATTCACGAACTGCTGAAGAGTTTTGTACAATAATTACCTATATTGTATAAATTTTCAATATAATATGGCTTAACGCAAGTCCCACATCAAATAATGGGAGAAAGTGTAGCAAGTATAAATACCTTTACAAAAGCCTAAACGCTAGCGTAATGGAAAGAAATGGTACACCAGTCATGATTTTTTGAAAAAAAATTCCAAAATGTCCTCAGGTCACGACTTGCCCTGTGACGTCACTAAGCGACTGGAATCGCGATTTATGACATAAAAAAGGCAATTCACTGTTCAAAATCACTGATTCTCCTCTAAGATCGAACGATTCCTGGTTTTGCAGAAGAATCGACACGCGGTACCCGGTTCCTGTGTCGACTTAGGTGAGTCCGTTGCGACTTGCTGATTTTTAAAACCCTGGTTAAAACAATAAACTGTAAAACCATACACAAGTGATATAAAAGTCAACACCCAACACAACAGAAATATATAAAAATTTAAAAAAAATACGCAGTCTAGCAAAAGTCAACACTCATGACTCAACACAAGTTACACAACAGTCAACAGACTCAAGACTCAACACCCAGCACCAAGAGGCAAGAGTCTTCAATCATCATCATCATCAGAAGAAGAAATATCAATAGCGCAAGCCTCATCATATGCATCAGAGTCGAGGCCATCATCATCAAAGTCATCTCCCCCTTCAATATAACGTTCATCTTCCTCTATTTATTCTGAATCAGCCTCTTCCTCCTCCTCCTCTTCTTCTACCTTCCTCTTACTAGTATGAGTAGTCTGTGCAGATGAGACGCTAAGAGTCTTGGCTGATGTACCCTTCTTTTTGTGCTTCTTTGAACTCAAATATTGAGTAATTTCCTCCTTAGTAGCCTCAAGAACATTTTACACGGGGCAACATCCCCCGTAATACCGACAAGGTGTTTTTAAAACCGGTAAATGCCCCCATTCGTATCCTTTCCACAATAATTACATTTACTATGATTTTTATCACTTGGATTCAGAATATAACCATACTTCCAACCCGGATCACCACTCCGACGACTAGAAGCTGGAGAAGATACTTCCATAGAAGCTTATTTTCATCTTTTTTTGGTTCTTCAAAATTCAAAAGATGTCTAATCTCATCTCAAACTGCTTCCGGAACCTTTGTACAAGAAGATTACCTCTAACACCAGCAACGTGTTTTTTGAATTGGCTAATACCCCCATTGGTAACTTTTTCACAAAAATTACACCTTATACAATTTTTATCATTTGGTTTTGGGTTATTTCCATACAACCAACCCGGATCACTTTTTTCTAAGGTTATTTCCATAAAACCTTTGTAGCCTCATGATTACTTTGACTCTAAATCCTATCCCAAGCAGCTCCTTAGTAAACCTCAAATCATATGATGTTGTGCATATATATATGAAATTATGATAATAAACCCGCACTTATTTTATTACTTAATTAAATCATAAATTCATCAAAAAAATTTAATTAAATCATAAATTTCTTATCAAGCTCAACACATTTTCTACCAAAAACACTCAAACCAAGTCCTCATAATCATCACCATCAAAGCCTTTTCCAACTAATTGGCGTCTGATACACAAATCCTGGTCCACCATTATGCTCTATTAGGGGTCATACCCTCAGTAAGGCCATAGGTTGTCATATCTTTTCTTACTACTTCAAACCATGTCCTTTTGGGCCTTACCCCTTACACTTTTTTAGCCTTCCACTTGAACTAACTCGCACCACCTAACAGGTATTGTACTGAGTTTGTGTCACAGATGGCTAGCCCACCAAAGTCTACTATCTCTAATCTTATCACCTATAGGTGCCACACCTAAATTTTTCCGAATGTATTTATTTCGAATTGTATCCTTTCTTGTCTTTCTGCTCATCCATCTCAACATCCTCACCTCCGCTACTTTCATTCTGAGTATATTGTTTTTTAACAGCCCAACATTCCACCCCAAATAGCAAAACTTGTCTCCAGTTGTCCTATAAGACTTGCCCTTCAGATTGATTGGTATACGGCAATCACATAAAATTCCAGTTGTACATCTCCACTTCGCCCATCCAAATCTAACTCTATTCGCGACATCATCCTCATTCTCTCCATTTCCCTGGATTATCGTCCCACGATATCGATAATGCGCTCTGTTTGGTATTTCCTGACCGTCAATGTTAACTACTTCCTCGTCTCTACTCCTATCATTACTAAACTTGTTTTCCATATACTTTGTCTTAGTTCAAACTCCGGCTTTGTCTTAGTTCAAACTCCGGCTCATTTAAAAACCTTTAGATTCTAGAGCATCCCTCCAAAGCTCTAACTTTGTGTTGAGCAACGTTTTGAGTCTCATCGATCAAAACTATGTCAGTGCACAATAGATGAGCATCTTCCATTGATTGTCCATCACGGCATCAAAATAAAACAATATAAGGTCATATTGGTACATAAAATCAACAATCAAAAAATGCACATAACAAACACCATATCTAAATTCATAAAAATGGGCAAAGGCTTAAAACATTTAAGAAGAGCTTAATGACTATAATAAAGTAAAAAAATCTCTCTTTCACCTACTTACAAGCTTAAGCTAGGGTCACAAAAATCTCATAAAGGCAACCTATCTTACTTCCAATATTCAATCAATGAGCACATCACAAAATCTTGCAACAAGCAAAACAACAAGTCACAAATCTTGCACCCCATTCCTAAATCACTGCCAACCATCCTATGTAAGGCACGTCATCACAACCACAACAAAGCATGTACTGATGGGTCACGTATGAGCATCTTCCATTGCATCCACCCTTAAAGCACCAACCACAAATTACATACCATAATAGTACATAACAATAGATGACTTGAAAAAAAGTAGAAAAAAAAATCTCCAAGTAACGTTAGTTATCAAAATGCAAACAATACAAAAAAGGTTAAATTCATTTACAAAGAGATTTAAAGAAATAATAATAACTAAAAATCTTTATTCAACCAGGTTCTACAAGTTCAAACTAGGATCATTGGACCATGTCCAGCAACGTGGCCAAGGAGCGCATTAAAGCAATCTATGACAAGCTTATCAGTTAAAAGAGAGTAAAATATCAATAAAATAGATGAAATATAAATGCACAAGGGATGAGAAAACTGAAAATGCAAGAAGAAGAAACATATAATGCAATTGTGAAAGTTGTATTTCATTTCACCAAAGATGTGACTATAAAGTTGAAAGCAGAAACAAACAAAGAAATAATACTGAAGAATAACATAACTGATGAGTACGCAAGTATCAGGTGACAAAGGATATTGTGCCATCTTTTCACTCAAAAATTCAGAGAAACCGGGGTGTCCAATACAAGAATTAATATCACAGTGAACACTTCACTTTTCGAAAGGCACATCTCAAATTGATCTGCGTAAATAAATAGAAACATAGGGGGTGTAAAGAAGAGAAAACTAAGTATATGAAGGCATAGGTTCCCACTACAAGACACGTGATTGAGCTCCTAACTTGAATGATCAGGGTAATGATAACTGCAAAACACCCATCCCCATGTTCAGATCCCACCATTGACCAAGCCAAAAAGTGCAATACATATAGCAAACATACACAGGCAAAATATCTTCCCAACATCTGCCATAGGATCTTTAAAATGTTTTTTTATTTAATACCTTAGAATGTGCGATTTTGTTTAGAAGCTACAAAGTTTGATCAATAAAACATTTCTTATTAAATCAACATCAGAAAAATGTATAATGATTTAACTATAAACTCACTAAATTTAGCAATTTGAGTGCTTAGAAACACCACCCTACCTTTCTTCTTGAGACATCCCAGAATGGATGCAAATAGAAGGAAAATTGCACTCCACAAGCAATTTGTTGAGCTCAGCAGCTCTGTTCACACTCTTAACAAAGATCACAACTTGATTGAAATCCAACGCATCCAAGAGGTCATTTAACTTGCGATTCTTTTCAAGCTCGCTCAACTTAATGTAGTGCTGCATAAAAAGAAATCAAATAAGGAGGGCATTCAATACATCTATAGTAAACAAAGAGCGAAAGAATAAAAGAGTTACCTGCACGAGTCCGTGAAGAGTCAACTTGGCCTCATCATCGACATATATTTCCATGGGCTGAAATGGAAGAAATGTCAGGTTAAACTAGATTAGCAGCTGGCCCTCAACTCTGAATCCAGTACCAAATCAATGACGCTGAACAACCTCCAAAACTCAATATCCAGGGCCAACCAAGTGAGAGTACCCATTCTAAGATATGATAGCCTAGGGAAACCAGTCCAACAAGGATGCCATTTATATGTAACTAATAGATTAGGGGGTGACAGGCTTATGGTATTAAACCACAAAGGCGCTAAGCAACTCAGAACCAGGCAAAAAGAGCTACCCAGCTAACTAACCCTAAAGAGAGAGTGTGGAACAAGAGACAAAGAATACTGATAAATACCAAAACCAACCACCCAAGCCCACCCACAATAACCATATGATGGACAAAAAGCAATGCCCTGATCCCAACTAATTACTAACATATAAAAATTTTAGAGTCCCACAGAAGAAATTAAAAAGGGAAACCCCACTAATCTAGATGGAATACTAGCACTAAGAATCCAATTTCGCTGTTAAACTTCAGCGATGTTACAATCTAATAGCTGCTCCAGATATCTGTGATAATAAAAAGATCGATAAATTCGAGAAGGTGAGCTGGCCACAGGACATACATCTTGCATGAACTTCTTGCATACAGGTCGAATCTCTTTGCTGAGCGTAGCCGAGAACATCATAACCTGTTTGTCATGAGGAGTCATCTTGAAAATGCTCTGCACGTCTTTCCGCATATCTAGAGACATACACCCAAGAACCAAATGGGGATGATAAGGATGAAGAAACTAAAAAGAAAACCCACCACTACTAAGACCATGGCAACAAACTAATGGTAATCAAGTGGTCCTCCCAAATTAAACGGATGCTGCAAATACGTACCAAGAGACTCAAGCATCTTGTCACATTCATCAAGAATGAAATGCCTGACATTCTTCAAGTTAAGGTCTTTATCATTTGCCAAAGCCAAAATTCTCCCAGGGGTGCCAACAACAACGTGAGGGCACTCATTTTTAAGCAGTTCCTTGTGGGTTTTGATGTTCACTCCACCGTAAAATACAGCAACTTTAATATCCGGCAAATAAGTGCTGAACCTCTCAAACTCATGGCAAATCTGCAAGAATCAGGTAAATTTCAGTTCAAATTCTGATAATCTTAGATGTTCACCTGATTTCTCACACCTAGTTCATTCTCACAAAATTCACAAAACAAAAAAAAAAAATGAGAAAGAATAGATGCAGGTTAGATATCTAACCTGGTATGCCAACTCCCTCGTATGGCACAAAACCAGCGCAGCAACTTGACCTGTAACTGGCTCAATCTGCTGCAGGGTTGAAAGAACGAAGACAGCTGTTTTCCCCATCCCCGATTTAGCTTGACAAATGACATCCATCCCAAGGATAGCCTGAGGGATGCATTCGTGTTGCACTGATGGAGTACCAAACAAATTGGAGCGAAGGAAACCCTCAGTAAGTACAAAATCACCGTCTGTATCCTTATTTGAAATGTTACCAAACCAATTATCGCCTCCTAATGCAGGAGTATAGAAGTAGGATATTACCTGCAAGTTAACAAAAAATTTACAAAATTTAAGTAATGAGACTACACTAATACATAGGGAAGTCAAATTCAGCACAGAATGGGAAAAAATCCACAATTTTAAAGCACTACATCCACATTTGAAGACAAAATACAGTAGTAACACCATTAAAATTACCAGCGTTCAAATGTTATCACAATAAACTTCCGTTATTAGTTTACCACCAGGAGAGCATTCTCTGAAAGTTCACCACTACATACTAATGCAAGTAACATTATAAGAACCACCGTGCTCAATTAAATCTAGGAACAATTGAGATCCCATATGCAAAAAGGGATCCCAGAAATGTACTACTCGCATTTTAGAACGAGGTTTACTACTTTTTTCTAATAATAACTCCACAAGGGCAACACAGTTTGAGTATACCAGCAATATGTAGGATGGTAACTTCAAACAAAATAATACAATTGAGTAGAATACAAATAAGATCCACATTCAAACAAAATACTGGCATAAATAAGATCCAATCCACCCTACACACAGAAAAATACATGTTCTCTGGCAATCTGAGAGGGAAAAAACACAAAGGCACTGAGATGCTAGCCAATCAGCCCTTCTATGATGTAGTAAGCTTCATAAAATTGAACAGATTCGACGTCCAACACCAGATATACACATATGCTATTATCTCCAAAGAAAGGGCACCTGCGACATCCATGAATTATACATAGCTTGTATAGATTGAACTCTGTTGCATCCATGAACTATACATAGCTTGCATAGATTGAACTCAGATGGTACTCGGAAAGCTCTAAAGGTAGCAGGCCAAACATAATGGGATCATGCAGCCAACCATGATAAGCAGGAGAACAGAACCCAAACGACTCAAGGAAATAAATGGAGAAATAGCTTTTGGTGTTCTCTATCATCAATGGTATTTGGCCACCAAACACACTCAAAATTAGGATTGAAACGGCCGCTAAGAGATGATATGATCAAGGCAAAAGGAATCATCTATCAAACTCATTAAACTGTCACAGGGGCAAACGTACTGAAAGTCAGAATTCCTAATGCAGAAACAAAGCCCAGTGCCCACAACACAAGCATTCCGACATTGCTATTGCAGCTCCCAAATTCCTTGCCTCAAAACCAGCACCCACTAAATAGAAATCTGAGAACACAAAATAAAACAATATATGTCCCACACGGAGAGAGAAAAAAAGCACTTGCTGATCAAGTAAGCTTGTAAAAGATAATCTGTGATTAAAAAAAGTTGGAACTCCACCAGAAATGGTACAAGAATATCGGATAATTCCCACCAGAAAACAATCAATGCACATGAGCAAATGATGAAGCATTTACAAAATGTGGATTGGAAGTGATTAAGGGAAGTAAATATATAAAGTAAGAGGTTAGGTAACAATCAGTCCTGTGTCCAGCTTTTCTATGAACTGAATGGTCCCTCTCTCCTGAGTTTTCTTGTAAAGACAAATTTTCAATGAATGTCATCACCTACAAAGGCAAGAATGACATTTCATAAAAGAAGGCCCCAATCCATTTGTTCATACAACGTTAAAAAAGCCAAGTTACCGTTGGTTGTTTATGATCACTACAAGTTCGGGAAAAAGATCACCATCTTCTTTTACTCCCAAAAAGAATATGTCTACAATCAAAAAAGATCATTACAAGACCCTTTAAAACCGTCCCAAATCACTTCCCCTCATTAATTGAATAAAAATATTTCCAGAGGCAATTTCAATAGTTGGCAAAAGACAAATAACTATAACTGAAACCAACAAAAGACAAAGTTTGGGGGAAAAAAGGAACAAAAGTAGCCAAACAACACAACCATATGGTCATCATTAGATGAACATAACTGAGAAAAATAGTGGGAACCAAGGTGCACATATGGTACCAAACAACAAAAAGCCATATCCCCTCAAAATACATACAAGTTACTTATAACAAGAAAAATCCGCTATTTGGTGAAAATATTATCAGACTAGTATCTGTTCAACCCACTAATAACATATAAAGCGCCTAACTCTCATCAACATATTAATCTCTGCATGAAGCTCCAGCTGTCTGGCTTGGTTCTAACTCAGGCCATGGACTACTAAGTTGACTGAATTGCAACTAATGATCCAACATGCCATTGCTAATGAACCTAGCAAGACAACATTTCAGATACACCAAAAATCAACACTCTCCCTACCATATGAACCATATTATGATCCACGTCAAGCCTGTCTTACTCTACAATCACCAAATTGGGGCTGGTATATTGTACAGAAGAGTTGTCAACCTTGGTCTTGAGCAAGGTCGATGCTCTCCCTATCATGTGAACCCTATTTGGATCCACTTCAATTGGATCCACTTCAAGCCTGTCATGTTCTAAAATCACCAAATTGGGGCTAGCATATTGTACAGGAGTTGTCAACCCTGATCTTTCTCTTGTTGCTAAGGAGCAATCTGGTGCTTTTAACTGTTCACCTTTATCATTATACTTTCATCTATTACGACTATACTTACTAGCAACAACAAATTTAGACTATACAAACAAAATATACATATAATAAAATTATCATTTTTCATATATTTTGCAGAAAAGGGGTTATTTATTACCCTTTCTAACGATCATATTGTCAAAGAGTTTAAGACGATTACATGCTGCTAAAGGTAAAGACTTCAAATGGGCAATTAGGCAATGAAAAGACGAAACTAGAAAACGCATATCGGTAGAGTAGATGCCTGAACATATACAAGCAAGCAATAAGATAAAGGGAAAAAATGATGAAAGGGAAAATGTGATATAGAAGAATGACACAATCAAGCACAATGCAACACATGTTCTTGGATAAATAGCAAATTAATACAACAAGATCCAAATATAAACACCAAAAAAGATTGAATCATTGATATTTTTGCATAAAATACTTTGCCAATTCAACCTGAACAGCTATGCATACTTAATGCACATAAAGCAGGGAAGGAGGGAAGTGACAAGACGCATAGAAACCAAAAGAAAACACGCTCGAAAACACAATCTTCTTCCAATCGGAATATAATTTTCAGCTCTAAAATCTATGACCCAAGACATGTATCATATTCTCCAGGACTTGGGTTTATGGAACACAAATCCT